>JAJIBD010004727.1:0-169092 GCA_021461705.1 Cryptotis parvus | reverse complement strand
GCCAGTGTCTCGCCACGTCACTCCAGGCTTGAACCTAAGCACAAGACAGGCCATGGCATATGCAGGGTATAGACTCTAAATCTTTGGTTGTTGGGAGGGTGCAGCACTTGGGACTCAGTGGCTGGAACCAAGATGAGGCTTAAAAAGAAGAAAAGCAAGAATAATAAATTGGTTTTTAGTGACAGGAAAAGTCTGTTTCCAACTTTCTAATAAAATGGCTTCTTTGCCTTGCATAGAGCTGACCGAGGTTCTATCCCCAGCACCACATGGGTTTCCATGAGCCCCGCCAGGAGGAGGTTCCTGAGCACAGAGCCAATAGTCAACCCTGAGCACTACTAGGGTGGGTCTTTTCAAACACAAGACGCTTTTCACAAAAAGTTTTCTGTGTTGGAGGGCACTCGGCACTCATTCTTTAAAGGCTTGTTCCAGTGCCCACATGCAGCTGAACAAGACCTACCCTTGTCTCCCGCACACACAGAGCCCCTGGGAGTAGGGAGAAAGCAGAAAAAAGATGCCGGGAGCTTCAGTGTGGGACACAGAGAGTTCAAGGCTGATTTCTAGTCCCCAGTCCTGTCGTGTGTGTGTGTGTGTGTGTGTGTGTGTACTTGCACACAAAGCACCCAGGGCCACACAGACACACAAACCTGGCAAACTTGTGCCCAGACCTAATTCTGTCCTTCCCCAGAAACTTTTCCTGGCCAAATAATGATTTTTGAGAATTTCGCACCTAAGCAATATTCCTTTTTCTCTTGCGGGATAGTTTTCAGTTTAATGAATATGCTCCACATTTGCTATGATGGTCCTATAAAGTATCACTTTGATTCCTTGGTGGGGTGGGGGTTGGAAAATAAGGAGAAAACATAAACATTCAAAACCATGAGGAAAAGGCCAGGAAAGAAGCCACCACCACCACAGACCCTTAGGAGACCAAGGCTGAGGCTTCCTGCAGGTCCTCTCTGTATTGAAGCTAATAAACCTGGCTATCTGGAAGGGTAAACACCACATTGTTTTGCCAACTATTAGATTTTTACTATCTCCAATAAAGTGAGCACATTATTCATTTCAAGTAATATTCCATCATTGTTTCCTAAAGATTAGCGATAGAAAGAGATGTCAACAATTTTCACTCTTTAAATTAAGCATAATAGGCTTTTATAGCACAGTGTAAAGATACGGAGGGAAAGGCTGCAATCCAGGCACTCCATTCCCCTTTATCTACCAATACAGCCCCAATTTGACACTTGTGAGCAGAGGGAAGCTTGTAAAGAGCCGGCAGACCCCATAAAGCGGGGTAACACTTGGCTTGGTCTATGGCACATGCTAGGCACAGTAAAATGATAATTTAATTAACTAATGGGCCATGAGCACATGGTTTATCTAATTAGTTCTCTTCTCCTTGGCCTCCTGGTAATTCTGGTGCTCACTGTTTGCCCTGCCCAGCTTCCATTAGGGGTGTTCCTGTGGGGTTGTGATATCTATTCTGGAGAAAACGCTGTAGTTGGTCTGCTCCATTTGAGTAGTTTCAGGGCTACCTCTTCTGGGGGTGACGAGATTGCCCATGTCCCTTTTGTGAGGAGAGGCCACTGGCTGTGCCTGTGTGTGACCAGCACACACAAGTGTGTGTGGAGTGTGTATGGGGAGAGAGTTTGCGTGTAGTCAGTGGGGGGGAGTGAACATGTGTGGGAGTGAGTGTGCATGGGAGTGAGAGTGTATGAGTATGAGAGTATGTGTGTGAATGTATGTGACTGTGCATGGGAGTGTGTGTGCAAATGTATGATTGGTATAGGAGTGAGTGTGTGAGAGAGACCGTGTGTAGGAGTGTGCATATGTGTGAGTGTGAGTGCCAGTGTGTGCCTGGGCATGGTCTGAGAATGGGGAGGTAAGCTGGACTCTGTGAGTGGGTTTCAGCTCCTGCAGCCGGACAGTCTGGGAGCCTCCTTTTTGGGGCTTTAGCCTGCTTAGTGTCTTACTGGGTGACCAGGGTCAGCCCATGTGACATCCTGCAAGTCAGCATCCAGCCCAGTTCCTACCCTGGGGCAACTCAGGGAAGAAGGGTCAGAGTCCCACAAGGCTCTGAGTCCCTGTGATCACAGCCACACCTGACGCTGGGGCTAATCTCTTCTTTGGGACCCAGGAGGCCTCCAGTTCTGAGGGGTCAGTTTAGAGTCATGGGGCCTTGGAGACTCGGAGGGTTCATCTGTCATGAGGAAGGTTGAAAGCGCCACCTTAGAGGCTATGCATAAGGATGAACTTTAGAGCATGTGCCCAAGGGGAACTTTGGTCAGCTCGGGGGGCTGTCAATGGGCTCCTCCTCAGGCTTCTCCCAAGGGAAACTTCCCGACTTTGGCTTCCAAAGCCACCATCTGGATTTGAATCTTGATGACTTCTGAGCACCTTCGCTCAGAAACGATGTTCCAAAGAAGTTGCTGTTCTTGGCCTTTGGAATCCGCACTCCTGATGGAGCCCCGTCCAGCAGAGCCATGAGTCTCCCCCATTGCTCTCCTTCCCTGATTTTCCCAGACAGCCTGATTTGCCATGGTCAGTCTATTGCTGGCTCGTTCTCATCAGAGTGTCTGGGAGACCTTTGCTAAGATACTAATACCAGGCTCAATCCCTGGAATTTGGATTCCTTCTGATTTACAACTAGGCAATTTCTATTTTTGGAAAAATGCTTCTGGGGGTGGTGTGGAGCGGGTGCTGTAGAGATGGCTCAGGGACGGGCATGTGGGCAGCGTGTGTCTGCTCCTCAGCTCTGCATGATCTTCAGCTCCTGCCAGCTGGTGGACTCCCTGAGCACCATCAGGTGTTACTCAAAAACAAACAAACAAAAAAAAAAAACAGGAAAGAAAGAAAGGTTCTTTTTAAGTGAGCAAAAAGTAAGCTTTGCTAAAATTCAGGTTAAACACACACAGTATTCACATTTAACCACACATGTTCTGTTTTTGCGTGTCAAGCCCTCTCATATTGTCTGACATCCCTCTCAGCCAGCTCCTGAATTCTTTTATCTTGGAACGCTGGATCCCTGTATCCACACCTTAACAATTTCCCCTGTTTACCTTCCCTGACAAGAGCTGCTTCCCCCTAACCCCTTTCTCTCTTATGAAGCTGACCAACTGGCTTCTTTTACTTAACACAATGCTTCAAGTTTCATCCGTGTTGTGGCACGTGTCAGAATTTCCCTTTTAATACTGAACAGTAATATTCCCTTGTATGTATAATCTGTGTGGTTTATTAGCTATTCATTTCTTGGTTGATTGATATTTGGGTTGTTTCTGTCTTTTGGTTATTATGAGTACTGCTGCTAAGAAGATTGTGTGTGCAAATAGCATGCTCAATCCCTGATTTCAATTCTTTGGTGTGTTTTTGGGGTGGGGTTGGGGCCATACCTAGAAGTGCTCAGAGGTTATCCCTGGCTCTGCACTCAGGAATGACCCGCCAGAAGTACTTGGGGAAAGTATATTATGCTGAGGATAGAATTGGGGTCATACAGCTAAGCGCCTCACTCTCCTTTACTATCTCTCTGACCCCTGTTTCCATTTTTGTGTGATCATGTCTAGATGTAGTATTGCCGGGCTGATTGGTGGTTCTGTGTTAGCTTACAAGAAACCAACACCATTTTCCACAGCAGCTGTACCATTCCACATTCCCACACAATGCATAAGGATTCAAACTTTACTTGTCTCAGCCATACATATTATTTTCAGTTTCTTTGTTTGCTTGACCACTTTGTTGGATGTAAGGCATATCTCAATGGTCTTGTTTGTGCTGGAAATTTATAAATTAAGTACATAGGGTGAATATGGCTTAGCTGGGAGGTGGTAGGGCCAGAATTCAAGTCTAGACTTTTGGGGTCCAGTGGCTTTTGTCACTGGACCCACTTCCTGGTTTTTATCTCTCTAGGCCTTGACTAAGGAAACTCTTTTAGGAAATTTTCCACTTCAGGGAGTGAATATGCCAAAGATTAAGATTAAGATTAAGCTACAGGAGGGATGCCCTAATTTGTACAGGGCCGATGTACATGCAAAACAGTATCAAAATGAAAATTTTCCTTTCATGCTTGAAAGAATATTTATTAATTATTTTCAGTAAGGAGGTCTCATAAAGAATTGATATTTGATTCTAATTAATCATAGTTCTTTTCCTGTTATATAGTAGTTTAAATGGCCTTATCATATGTTCAGATAAAACTAACATCTAAGGGGGTCAAAAAAGCAAGGAGGTTCCATGTCTCCTGAGCCGCACCCAGGGCCATGGGTTAGAAATTTGCATGTGGCCATACTGCCATCTCGTGGGAAATTGAAGTGTGACCATTAACCCTAGAACAATCATCCCAACCGTCCTGTCAACTCTAGCTCCGTCTCCCTCGGCACCAACCATGCCTCCCCCAGTGTTTGTTGAGTGATAGCTATGGTTCTGGAGCAGAGAGCCCCAGACCCTCCACCCAAATTTTCTTCCCTATTACCTCATTGTTTACACACACACACACACACACACACACACACACACACACCTGGTATTCTCAGGTTTATAATTCAGTTTTCCAGGGTTTATTATCAACACAGAAATCTGTAATCTGTTGAGAAAGGACAGTGGTGGAAGTTCATGGGCCCGTGAATGGTGTCACCATGCAGATCATTAGATGGTAAGTCTATAAACTTAGAGTATCTATATTACCTAAACTGATTAAAAAAAAGAGATAAGAAAAAAGAACAAAATGACTGTAGAGCTGTTTTTGGTTAAGGTTAGGTAAAAAACGACCAGTCACATGCTGTCAGTAAGGTAATTTTTACGATGGGGCAGGGGTCTGAATTAGGCCCCTGGTGACAGAAGCAATGGCGGATATGGTCTTTGTCTCCACGCCACTTGCAGAGTCTTCTCTGCTGTGTGAAGGGGAAAGTGTGTCAGAACTATAAAGAGCTGTGCAGATATCTTGGATCCTTTTTTCTCCTTTGCTTCTTCCTCTTTCTCCTTTTTCATAGCTAATTTATTGCCACATACACACAATATGCCATATGAGCCACATATTTGAAGTATGCAGACATCCACAGCCACCATTACACTAGGTGAGCTTGCCCGTCTGCCCAGAACTCCAGATTCACAACTAAATCTCTGAGAAGATGCAAGCCAAGCTGCTAACATTTACAGACACCTTTGTCTCCTGGCTGAAAATTCTGGGGTGCCCTTTGAGAGAGGGTGGGCACAGTCCTCAGCTGCACCCACACCACACAACCATTCCCATGCAAAGGATCCAACTTTAATAACAGCCAAAAAGCTGAAGGGGAAAAAATAATGTCTGTGAATTGCCACATAAAGAAATAAAATGTGAATATCTGTACTATGAAATATTATTGAGCAATAAAAATGGCAAAGTACTGATTCATGCTTAAGACATTAATGTTTTGAAAATAACATAAGTGAGAAAATGTATATGCAAAAAATCACATAATTGCATGGTTCTGTTTATAGGAAAATAAAAATGTTTATAATTTTATTATTTGCTTCACAACTAATCTCTGCAGAGATGCCAAGTCAGCAAAAGTTTCCAGGAACACCAGTTCCAGTTTCCAGGCTGAAAACTCAGGGGGGTTTCTTGGTCAGGCAGCCTCCCCCACCACTGTAGTTCCTGAAGTCCTGACATCCCCACTCATACCCCACGGCTGTCACCATGTAAACTCATTCCTTGGCCCAGTTCTGAAGATCCTGATGTATTCCTACAGCAACACCTCCAAATTCTACTCTACTGATGTCCCCGGAGGAGCACATCAAGTTAGAGGGAAAGTAACACAGAAACCATCTAAGCTCAATAAACAAAGGCAGGAGCACAGAGGCTCAGACAGTAACCAACTGTGTAAATCCTCAGACAAGGACTTAATGGTGATGTAACAATTTCACAATTGTCTTTTCTTGAAGTATTTTTTGATAATTCTACTAGCCATTTAATTGTAACAAGCAGAATAAAACAAATTGTGTACCTGTTACAGGGGCAACTTGAAGTTGGTTAGGAAAGGGACAGTGGCGGAGGAAGGGACAGAGGTGGTGGAACTGGGCTTGGACTATTGAACACCCATAACAACTATATTCGGAGAAACTTAATTTATTTATTTATTTTATTTTTGGCTTTTTTTGGGTCACACCCTGCAATGCTCAGGGGTTTCTCCTGGCTCTGCACTCGGGAATTACTCCCTGGCGGTGCTCGGGGGACCATATGGGATGCCGGGATCGAACCCGGGCGGCATGGGCCGGCCACGTGCCAGGCAAACGCCCTACCTGCTGGGCTATCGCCTCCGGCTCCTCAGAGAAACTTTAAACCACGGTGTTCAAATAAAGTTTACAAAGTACTCAACAGTGACTTTTAGTTTTTTTACTTTGTGCCACAATCACTTACATGTCTCCGTTGTTCATCGTTTCCGGCGGGCCCCAGTACTCTCATGTCTGTATCACGTAGTGAGCGGGGCTCTGCTGCTCCAGGAACTAAAGAGCCCAATCCATTCGGAATGAGGTCTATAATTGTTACTGGTTTTGGCTATCAATCCCGGTGTTGCAGGCTCGCGTGCGGGAGCTACTCTTGGTCATCTCTAAGTCCGCTTATTGCTGCGGGCGCCGGGGCGGCTGGTAGGCTGGTCTCTGGGGGAGTTCCGGGGGGTCGGTGTGGAAATGGGGCCCTCTGGGTGGGGGGTTGTCGGCTTGTGTGAGGCTCTGCGGGGTGGTGGGCCGGGCTGCCGCCTCCCCTGGCGCCTTGGCGTTGGCCGGGAGGCCGTGCGCTCCCTGATGATACATAATCAATTTTCCTCATTACTCTACATAGGCTTTTGTCATTATCCTGCAATTCTGATACCTGTACAAGACTCCAATAATCACTAACATACTTCCTGCTTATGGATTTATTTATTTTTATATTTCCTATAAATAGAACAATGTGATTATGTGATTTTTGTGAATACATTTTCTCATTTATGCTATTTTCAAAACATTAATGTTTTAAGCATGAATCAATACTTTGTTATTTTTATTGCTCAATATTATTTAATAGCATGGATATTTATATTTTATTTATGTATGGTAGTTCACAGATATTAATTATTTTCCCCTTCAGGTTTTTTTGGCTGGTATGAATAAAGCTGCTATGAACAAAAAATTTTTGTTTTTGAAAGAAAATGTTTTAATTTTATACACAAACACATACACACACCACACACATATACACACACCATGAGTTAAATTGCTGGTTCAAGCAGTAATGTTATGTTTAACACTTTGAGAAACTATCAGGTTGTTTTCCAAAGGGATCTTCTCACTCACATTCCCCCACAGTGTGTAGTTTCCATCATCAGCGAGATTTATTATGGTTTTCCCCTTAGATTCTTGTCCTCGTGGCCTTGAAGTTGCAGTCGGATGTTTTAGTTTTCATTTCCTGAATGACCAATGAGCCTGTTGTTCACTAACGTATCTTCTTGAGAAATACATTGATTCAAGTCCTTTGCTCATTAAAATTTCAGTTATCTGTCTTTTTGTTGAGCTGTAAGAGTGCTTTACAAATTCTTGGTACAATTCTCTTTGTACACTTTGATTTTTCTCTCACCAAGTAAGTTGTTTTACACTTTCTTTATGGTGCCCTTTGAATTATAAAAGTTTAGTTTTGATAAGGCAGAACTTAGCATTTTTTTGCTTTTATTACATGTATCACACTTAAACATCTGCCAAATCTAAATTCAAAAAAGAATGAGCCCTGTATTTTCTAATATTTTGATGGTTTTATCTTTCTATTTAGTAACTTTTATATTACAGTTTGATTACTACCATAGTATTTGATAACATCTCTATCACTTAACATAATTATCAATTCTTTTGAGGAAAAGAACCATTTTAGATGCAGTTTCCTCCCAATTGTATTTGTTACAAAAAATGCAAGGATGATTCAGGATATGCAAACCAATTATTGTCATACATGATGTAAACAAAAAAGAGATGGAAATCATGGCATCATATCATAAATTTTGAAAATGTGATTTGTTGGATGACAGATCTAGCTAATCTGGGAGCTTTGTTGTTTTGCCCACTCACAGCTTAATCTATTTAAGCCAAGGTTCATTCTAATGAGACCTCTCTTCTATGTAAACACTGCTAGAGGGTGTGGTAGTTACAGAAGTCACCTTGATTGAATAACTTCTGACTGATACATCTACTAAGACTTCTAGGTTTTCTTTATACCCACTGCACCCAGCGTGGGACAGTTAGAGTTTACCAGGAGACTACCACCCTGGCTACGTTGAGACTATAGGAAGACTATAGGAAGGATAATACTAGTTTGCTCTAAGCAGGTGAGTGTGACCCTTTCAGTACACGAGAACAAGATACTCAGAATCACCCTGGTGCAGATAATAATAAGAAGGACCTGTGGGTACCATCTAGATTACATGAAGCTCATGAAATTAAGATGTATTACTTTATATCAGCCCCCCTCCAGTGTTTTACATAAGAGATAATCTCAGGATTAGTCCTTGGCATAATTTTTGTTTATACCTGCAATAGGGTGTGGCACTGCCCTTCTACACTCTGTTTAGAATCCTTTGTTGACATGACCCTCCCTGCTGGATTACTTTGGTGTATATAAGGGGACCCACTTTTGGCTCGTTGGCTTTTTGCTCTTTGGCCTTTTGCTCCTTCTTCTGGGTAGGACTCATCTTGGGTGAGATCCTCTCTCTCTTTGGTGGGAGACATAGGCTCTTTTGTATGGTCTAAGTTCGAACCAGAGCTAGAGTTTGTTCATTATATTGGATTGCTGTGGAAGAGCTTTTGTACTATTAAAAGCCTTTTTTGAAACTACACGGGGCCCGTGAGTTCTCATCTGTTCCCCGGCGTCCTCGGAGGTAGAAGAGAACTTCTGTTCTGACACTGTCGGGGACCCCAGCGGCATCCCTGACAGTGATTGACTAAATTTAACACACATTATGATATCAGCACTGAAGAAATAGAAAAAACATGCCTTAACCTTACAAAGACTATAAAGGACAAACCCACAACCAACATCAGACTCAGTAATGAAAAACTGAAAGCTTTCTCTATAAGATCTGGGATGAGAGAGTCATTATTTCAAAAATAATATTGAAATTATTTTTCAATATAATTTTGGAAATCTTAGTCTTGAGCAACTAGGTAAGAAAAAGAAACAAAAAATTAAATTTGGAAAAATGGAGTAAAACAATTGTTATTTGCAGATGACATTATATATATAAAACCTTATACATATATAAAGTACACAAAAACTTTTAGAAATGATAAGTTTAGTAAAGTGGCAGAATACAAAACCAACACATACAAACTTGTTGAATTTTTTTACACATACAATGAGTTGAATGGAAAGTAAAATAATCCCATTATTAATTGGGACTTTTAACATCACGATTGTCTCCAAGATATCACAACAACAATAAAACAAAATGAAAGGAAATGTTCACTCTCTCTCTCTCACTTGCTTGTACGCTCCCCTAATGAGTTAGGGACCTATTTTCTATGCCAATAGCTAATGAGGTGGCAGTGAGGTTTTAACACAACTGATATTGTTGGGCAAGACAGGGTGGCAGAGCAGGAGGACAGCCAATAGGGTACTTGCCATGAAAGCTGTCAATCTAGATTCAATGCCCTACTCCTCATATGGTGCCTCAAGCCCCCGAGGAGTGATCGCAGAGTGCAGAACTAGGAGCAAGCCCTGAGCACAATCCAATATAGCCTGCCTGCCTGCCTGCCTGCCTGTCACACCCATGGCTTACTCTGGTCTCTGTGCCCAGGTATCACTCCTGGCAGTGCTCAAGGGACCATATATGAACCTGGGTCTGTTGCGTGCAAGGCAAGAGCACTACCCCCTCTGGTCTTTCTAAAATGTCTGTGGTAGCCAGAAGACTCTCGGAGGAGTGTAACAGAAACTTCGTTGGCGTAGTCAGGACTTGTTAAAACTGAATGACACGTGCATCTGCTCACGTGTGCCTCTGCCTCCTGCCTCTGGATCTGGCTCGCCTGGGTGACAGAGACCCCTCCTTACACTCTCCTGTGATGATTGATCTTCACGCGAACAGTTTATTATTGCACTTTTGGTTCAGACTTGCCTGATCTTTTTGCAGCTCTGGCTGTGGGATTATGCCACAAGCATCATCTACATATAACACACTAATCCCTGCCACTATTGTCCACTGCTGTACACTGGCCAAGGTGATGTGTTTGATGCCCACTGGCTGCTCCCAAGTGCTGCCCCCTGGTGACCGACACCGCACTTTGCATGTTCTTTAGGAATAACTGAGTGGGAGGCGGAAGGGGAAGAAGTCTAACAAGAGACACCCTGATTTAAATATAAACTCAGACCCTGAGGTCAAGCTCCTGTGCCTGCACCACCACCTAAGCCTGTGCTTAGGGCAAGCGGCTCACCTTCTCCGGCACATCTGAATTGTGTAAATGGACTTGAACACAGATGGTGATGAGCCACAAAGCTGACAATCCTGTCGCGTGCTGGGTGCAATCAGGGCTCACCGCTGCTGCTGTGACAGACACACCCAGGCCTCCTAGTGGAGTCCCCTCCACGGGGTCTTTCCCACACACACTCGCAGGTCGTGTCTCGAGTGGGGTGGTCGACCCCGCCGTGTTCCCCAGGGCGGCACTGACAATGCTTCCGAAAGGGGTCCTCAGCTTCCACCACTGCCCTGCTTCCAAAGACTGTGATTTCACCAAAGCCTCCTGCAGGAGGGTCCCAAAATGCCACCAGGGCTTTTCTTCTCTCAGGTTCTGCCACCCTGAAAGGCTTTACAGCAGCAGGAGGGGCTGGCAGAAAACTCAGGGGTCTGGGGAAAGGGGGCCCATCAAGCCACAAAGTTGCTTCATAAGTGTGGAAAAGGATGTCCCTGAATCAACAGAATCTTCGCATTTCCAGTTTTTCAAATCAAGGCTGATTCACTTATCACTGGTGAAATCCACATCAGGATGGCAATGAGATACTGTCTCACACCAGTGAGAATGGTACATATCAGGAAAGGAGCCATCAGTGTTGGCAGGCTGTGGGGAAAAGGGACTCTCACCCACAGCTACACATCAGGAACAGGAACCATCTGTGTTGGCAGGCTGTGGGAAAAGGGACTCTCACCCACAGCTACACATCAGGAGAAGGAGCCGTCAGTGTTGGCGGGATGTGGTGAAAAGGACTCTCATTCACAGCTGGTGGGAATGTCTGTACAAGCCCTCTGGAAAACAGTATGGAGAGTTCTCAGTATACTTAGAACCAAACTGTCATGGGACCCAGCAATCCCACTTTTTGATCTGTCACCAGGGAATGAAAAACTCTCTTTTTTAAAGGACATATGCCTACCATTTTTTCTCACTGTACTCGGCACAATGGCTAAGATATGGAATCGGCTTCGTGTTGATGACAGATGAATGGATTATGAAGATATGGTATGTAGACCCATTGGAATATTCTGCAGCTGCAAGGAAGGATGAAATCATGCAATTTGCTGCAATGGGTGAAACAGGAAGATACTGTGTAGAGTGAAGTAAGGCTGAAGAAAGACCAACACAGGAAGATCTTACTTATCTGTAGCATATAGAATACTGCATGAGGAAATGGATTGCAGTAAAAGGGGGATGCTTAGATCACCCTTGACCACAGTGTTTAGAGAGGAGACAGAGAAGAAATAAGGGAGAAGATTGAGAAGTAGTGGGTGAACAGGCATCAGGGCTTCAGTTATCCCTGTGATAGGAGTGAGGGGTAGAGCCATATACCCGCACCCCAGATTCAGCAGTACTGAAGACATGAGATCGAAGAGGAAACTACTGAAACTCTGTACTGTGAGGCCAGAGCAATAGTCCAGCTGCTAGGGCGTTTATTTGCCATGCATGTGACTGACCCGGGTTCGATCCCTAGCATCTCATATGGTCCCACAAGGACCGCTGGGTGTAATTCCTTAGTGTAGAGCCAGTAGTAACCCCTGAGCATCCCTGGATGTGACCCAAAAAGAAAAAAAAAAGAAAACCAAAGAACTTTGTAATGTGCCTGTCAGGTTGACTTTCAGGGAAGAGGGGAATCTGGGAACACTGGGGGAGGGAAGTTGACACTGGTGGAGGGCTTGGTTTTGAATTATTGTATTCCTAAAATGCAGCTATTAGTTACTTTGTAAATCATGACTCTTTAATAAATTTTTAATTGAAAAAAATATAACAAATTTTGTCGAAAATGCTAATACAACCTATATCTGATCATTAAATACAGGCAAAAAGATACACATGACAACCTCTAAATGTATGTATTGTAATCCACAATGTGCAAGGGAAGGAAGAGAGAAAGAGAGAGAAAGAGAAAGAGAAAAGAACCTGCCATAGAGGCAGGCTAGGGGAGGGGGAGGAATCGTGGACATTGGTGGTGGGAAATGGGCACTGGTGGAGGGATGGGTGCTAGAACACTGTATGGCCTAAACCCAAATATGAACGTCTTTGTAATTGTATATCTCATGGTGGTATAATAAAATATTTAATATTAAAAAAAAAACAAGACTGAGTAGAATGCATTTATCACCTGTGACCATGAGGTGGCGCCCCAAAGCCACTGCTTAATTTTTTCTAAGAAGCTAAGCTATTTCTCAAACAAAATAGATCTGTGATTTTTCCACACAAATCTAATTCTGTACTTTATAAAAAAAAGCCAGGAACTCTGTGGTTTCACATTCATTCCTTTTTATTGTTAATATTCTTCCTCTTCGGGGAGGGAAAGGGTGAATATGTCGAGGCGTAATTATCAATGATCAATAATCAATCATGTCAGGTATTAGAATTGGCACTTTTCATTCATTACTTTACAAAGCCCTGCTTAGGGAGTGTTATTATGTTATTTTTCATTTATGATTTCTACACCTCCTTTTATTATGAAAAATTATGACTGTACAGGGAACCGAGGGAGGTGGTGAGTCTAATGGGAAACCAGAGCCATCACCATATTTAACAAGTGCTCACGTTTTGCCATATTTGCTTTATCTACTTGGTTTCAGCAAAAAGAATTGAAGTGTGTTTTTTCTCACCCTTCAATACTTCAGTAGATTGAACTGTGGACATTTCCCACACAATCATAACAGCCCTATAGTTTATAACATGAAATTCAGTGGCATTCTCTAGGATCCACTATCTGATGCCCAGTCCATTTCATAGCCGTATACTTGGTTTATATCTCCAGGGTGAATACAAAAATGCTCTTTTCTGTAGCTCTTTGACTCCTTTCATTTTGGTCTGACTTTTTGTTTGTTTTTGGCAGGGCCACACCTGACTGAGCTCAGCACTTACTCCTAGTAGCTCTGCAGAACTATGCGTGGTGCCGGGGGTTAGGACTGGGGTCAGCCCCAGGCACAGCAAACACCTTAGCTCTTCTCCCATCTCTCTGGCCTGTTTTACCCTACGTCAGTTCTTACATGCTCCTTTTCCCTTTAAAAATATTAATGTTTGAAAGCGTAACATCTTATAAAAAGGTTGTTCAATAAGATCAGTAGGATGTTTGATTGCTTTTTTTTTCAACTTGTTCTTCTATCTTTCCTGATTCACTGTCACTGTCACTGTCTTCCCGTTCATCATCGATTTCCTCGAGCGGGCCCCAGTAATATCTCCATATGTCCTGTCTCATGCTAGTAGATCCCAAGGCATCTGCTTGCTCCAGGAACATAAAGAACCTCAATCCATTCCGAATTAGGTCTATAATTGTTACTGGTATTTGGCATATATATCAAATACAACACGGGTAGCTTGCCAGGCTCTGCTGTGCAGGTAGCATACTCTTGTAGACATCTCTAAGTCCGGCATTTATTGATGAACCACGCCGCAAGCGGCCACGCGAGCTGGGCGCTGATAGGCTGGTTTGCTGGGTGGAGGTCTGACTAGAGAGAAGTCTGGATGTGGAAAATGGAGGCCCTCATGGAGTGGGGGGTAGTCTGGCTTATTGCAAGGCTCTGCTGGGATGGTGGGCCAGGGCTAGAACCCACCATCCCTCCCGGGCACCTCGTGAGCGGCTGGTCACAGGGAGAGCCAGTAGCAGCTCTGCCCCATGTCTGCGAGTCTCCTGATTATTGTAAGCTATATTTGTAGGCCCAGCTGGGTCCAGGACAAATATGCTGCCGAGAGTCCTTGGCATATTATTTTTGCTGAAATAATATGCACAGAAAAAAATGCTGCGTTTCTCCCAGTGCCTTGCAAAAATAATATGCAAGACACTGGGAGAAACATAGCACTGTCCAGTTTCCTGTACTAAGTCAGATCACTGGATTCAGGGGAGGTAGCCAAGCCTGTGATAATGCTATTGTTTCCTTGTGAGATGAGCAGAAGCCGGTCCTTTGGCTCCATGTGAATGTCTCTGCCTCCATCAATTGGAGGAGGCAGAGTAAGGTTGTGTTGGTGCTCATGATGACCACTGCCAAAACTAACCATCACGCATGGGTTCACCTTGTCAGCCCTTAGACATTCATTAGATAGAATTATTTTTTTAAAGTAGATTGTTCCTTTATCAATTAGAGTTCATGCTTATTCTGACATTCCAATTAGAATGTTAGAAAATATGTTTAATGCTTTCCTTTTAATTACCAATGTTCAGAAGGTCAAAAGTGTGAGTGAAAGCCACACCAGGGTGATAAGAACATATATAACATACATACAAGTAAATGTGTATCATAACGGACTAATGGATTCTCAAATTATACCAATTTTGACCACTGACTCTTTAACTCTAGTTAAGAAATGATTGTTTTGAGGCTGGAGTGGTAGGACAATGAGTAGGGTGCTTGCCTGGCACGTAGCCTAACCGAGTTTAATCCCCAGCATCCTCTATGGTCTCCCAAACCCTACAAGAATGATCCTTGAGCACAGAGCTAGAGTCATTTATGAGTACTGCTGTATGTGGTACAAAAACAAACCATAAAAAGAAGAAATGATTGTTTAATGACTTGAATTATTTCTACTAGCTTGAGCCTTGTAGCTCAAGCTAGTAGTAGCTCAAAGCTATGAGGAGAAAGAAAACACATGTTTGGAATGGAACATTAATGAAATTTGGAATCAACTAACTCTGCCCCTGACCAAGTGAAGGGAAAGAACTGTGCAAGAGTCTTGGAACACAGGCCAGAGCAGGATGGACAGTGAGTGAGCAAGCACTGTGGGGAGGCCAGGCAGGAGCCCAAGGGGAAGGCTAGTGACCCAGACCGAAAGGGGTCATTCTTGCATTTTAATCATCTGAAATGTGGTAGAACTTGCAGAAAGTGAGATGGAAAGGTTAGCAGAACAGTGGAAGAGGGAATCCTTAGAGGAAGTGCTCTAAGACGGGACATTTTCTCAGTTCAGGGCCTGGAGATGCAGGAGGAGGAGGAGGGGCTAGAAAGATGCTCAGAGCCAGGAACTCACTCTCTGCATACAGGAGGCCCAGCTCTGATGTCAGTTACCACATGGTACTGAGCACTGCCGGGTGTGGACCCCAAACAAGAACAGAGTCATATCACAACTGATATTTAAAAATTAATATTTAAAAATTAATGACCAATCAGGTCTTTTCCAGGAATCTTAGAGAAATATGGAAATTACAAGAAGGCTGGTCCAGAGGATACCCCCCACCCATGCTTGGCTAATGAGCTCGCTCCTCCCTCCCTCCCTCCCTCCCTCCTTCCCTCCCCTCCCTCCCTCCCTCCATCTTTCTCTCTCTCTCTTTCTTTCTTTCTTTTCTCTCTCTCTCTCTCTCTCTTTCTTTCTTTCTTTCTTTCTTTCTTTCTTTCTTTCTTTCTTTCTTTCTTTCTTTCTTTCTTTCTTTCTTTCTTTCTTTCTTTCTTTCTTTCTTTCTTTCTTTCTTTCTCTCTCTCTCTTTCTTTCTTTCTTTCTTTCTCTCTTTCTTTCTTTCAAAATATCGTGAGATATAACCATTACAAAGCTGTTCATGATTGGGTTTCAGTCAAACAGTGTTCCAATACCCATCCCTCCATCAGTGCACATTTCCCAGCACCAATATGCCTAGTTTCCCTCCCCACCAGCCTGCCTCTATGGCAGACACATTTTTTCTTCTCTCTCTCTCTCTCTCTCTCTCTCTCTCTCTCTCTCCCTCTCCCTCTTACCTTTTGCACATTGCGGTTTGCAATACAGACACTGAAGGGTATCATGTACATCCTTTTATCTAGTCTCAACAGTCAGTTCTAGTCTAGAATTACCATTTCCAACTATTGTTGGCAAAATGGTCCCTTCTCTCTCTTGCCTCCCCCACACAAACTTGTGGTAGATTCCAACTATTGACAAGTCCTCTTGGTCCATTTTGCTTGGCGTTGGATATTAATCTCATACTATTTTTTATATCCCACAAAGAATATGGTCATCCTGTCCTCAAATATACCCCCGGAAGCTTCACTACTTTAACATTGGGAGGATTTCCTCGTACCTTACCTCAAGTTCCATTTTTTTGCTTTATGGTACCATAAAGGGCATTCTATCCTTCTTTCACACTTTGTTCTTACATTTAAGGAATGAGTCTTGCAAACATCGCATAGAGATTTCTTTTTAAATCTAGTCTGACATAATTGATATATTTTTTCTCTTTTTCTTTTTATTATATCACTGTGAGATATATAATTACAAAGATGTTCATGATTGAGTCTCAGTCATACAGTGTTCCAGTACCTGTCCTGCGGGGAAACGCTGAGGTGCCCCACACAAAATCCGGGAGCAGGGTCAGGATTCTTCTGTCCCAGGGGATCGGTGGCCAGTGGACGGAGAAAGACACAAGAATCCGCGAAGTTTCAAAATGCTTTACTTAACACAGGTTCAGGCATACAAATCAGCAATAGGAAAAACTCCAAACTTCGGTGTTCCCGGCTAGGACCCCAGTCATGTGTAGGTCAAGATGGTGGCCACCACATGTTAAGGCCCTGTAGAGAGGAGACAGAGACAAGGCGCCAGCAGAAAGGGGGGAGAGGAGCGACCCAAAAGAGCGTGAAGAAAGGAAGCAGCCTAGTTTTATATCCCTACTATATGGGAAGCCATCAGGGTCAAATGCCCTAATGTAATTTCTCCCAGGACCTCACCTAGGCCCTTTTTAAATGTTAATGTTGCCGGCTCAAGATCTGCCTAGGAAATGCCTTTTGCAAGGTAGAGAGATGGGTTTCTGAGATGAACTGTATCTCAGAATACAAAGGCATACATCTGTACCAAAGACTATACTAATGCCTGTTAAATATTTCTCCAAGCCTTCACAAGAGTCTTGTCTTTACTTCTTTTGTATTTTAGTTGCCTTTGAGTAATCAGGGAGCCTGCTTGGAGGAAAAAACAACATTTCTCTCTGGTCTAATTACTTAGAGATCCAACATGGCCAGGCAAATATACTGGTAAGATCTAGCTAGTCCCACGATGATTGTGGTAGCATGAGAGAATATTTATACCAGCCAGTATAGAATACATGATCAGATAAACTGCCACATTTGAACTGCCCTCCTATCTACAAAGTGACCTGCAGGAGGCAATCCAGGCCAAATGCAGAGGCTCTGGGCAGGTGTACTGCAACACTGTCCCTCCACCAGTGCCCCATTCCCACCACCAATGTCCCCACATTCCTTCCCACCCACCCCCAGCCTACATCTATAGCAGGCACTTTTTCTTTTCTCTCTTCTCTCTCTGTCTCTGTATCTCTCTCTCCTCTCTTTCTCTCTCTCTTCTTACACATTGTGGCTTGCCCTATAGACATTTAGGGTTTATCATGTAAATCTATTTATGTATATTCAATGCTGAGTTCTAGTCTGGCGTTACCATTTCCTAGAATTACTAGAACACTGGTATATATTTATATCCCATTAATGAATGCAGTCATTCTATATCTGTCCTTTTCCTTTTGGCTAATTTCACTCAGCATAATTACAAAGCAGCTATAATTAAAATGGCATGGTATTAGTATAGAAACAGACCTGTAGACCTATGGAATCCAACTGAATATCCTGAAACACACTCTCAAATATATGATAACTTAATCTTCGATAAAGGAGCAAAAAGTATTAAGTGAAGCAAAGAAAGCCTCTTTAACAAATGGTGCTGGGAAAACTGGGCAGCTCCATGTAAAAAAATGAATTTAGACCTCCCTCTAATGCCATACACAAAAGTCAGATCAAAATGGATTAAAGATTTCAACATCAGACATGAATTTATAAGGTACATTGAAGAAAATATAGAAAACGTTCTACGACATTGAAGCTAAAAGGCATCTTCAAAAAGAAACCCAACAGACAAAGCAAATGGTAGCAAAAATAAACAAATGAAATTATATAAAACTGAAAAGCTTCTGTACCTCAAAAGAAGCAGTGTCCAAGATACAGAGACAGCCTACACACTGGGAAAGGATATTTACCCAAAGCCCATCTGAAAAGGGGTTAATATCCATGATAAATCAGGCACTGGTAGAACTTTACAAGAAGAAATCAGCCAACCCCATCAAAAAATGGGGAGAATAAATGAACAGAAACTTCCACAAAGAAGAAATTCCAATGTCCAAAAGGCATATGAAAAAGTGCTCTTCATCATTAATCATTAGGGAGATGCAAATCAAAACAAAACAACAATGAGATATCTCACACCACAGAGACTAGCACATATCCAAAAGAGCAAGAACAACTGGTGGTGGCATGGATGCAGGGAAAAAGGTACTCTACTCCACTCTAATCCACTCTTGTACCAGTCAAAAGGACTGACTGTTACAGGCCTTTTGGAAAACAATATGGACATTCTTCCAAAAATCTAGATATTGAGCTCCCATTTGACCTAGTAATACTGCTCCTGGGAATATACTTTGGAGACCCAAAAAACACACAGCAGAAACACTATCTGCACTTCTATATTCATCGCAGCTATATTCATGATAGTCAGAATCTGGAAACAATCTCAATGCCAGAGAATAGAAGACTGGCTAAAGAAACTGTGGTACATCTACACAATGCGCTGAACACTATTCAGCTGTCAGAAAAGACAAAATCATGAAATTTACCCGAATAATTGACATTTTAATTATTTTACTCCCTTTACTTATATTATAATTATTTATTTTTTGTTTAACTCAACCATCTTTTATTTTACTTCATTTAAATACTGTAATTTACAGTGCACAAAGATTTTCATAGTACAGTTGCTAGAAAGATTTCTCATTCAACACCAATCCCACCACCAGTGTGCTCTCACCACCAAAGACCCAAATTTCCCACCTACCTCCATCCCCATGCCTGCTCCCTTAGCTGGCACTAATTATATTGACCATTAAAGCCCATATAAGAAAATGGTATTGATAAAGTCATGCTTTTTTTTCTGGGTTATTATGTGCGAATCTGGCATATTTCTGTTCTTGCATTCATTTTCTGAGTTTCTACAATGTAGTGGGTTTCTACTAGTCAACCCCAAACTGACCACCACTGCACCAGGGACAACATTTACTTAAAATTTTTCTCAACCCCTGTTTGAGCCTCACCTAAGCATGCACTGAATAATCTATTCTATATTGCTTGTTGGAGCTAGTTCTCTAAATATGGTTGATAAATATATTCTTAGATGAAAGTCAATAGAGATTATTAATCTCAACTGAATCCATTGTGCCATTTGGGCCCACTGTATAAGAAACTATCGATATGTTCCCACAGACCAGACATCGTGACCACACACTTGTGATTGTATGCCTCATATTAATTCTATAAAATGTGATCGGACACCTGGTACATCAGTATACAGGATGTGAGACCCCTCTCCTGGATGCCTCATGATCAGCCCAGCACGGGAGAGCAGGTAGCAGCTCTGCGAGCATCTGTGTCTCTGGATCATGGCCAACAGTGTGGGAAGCAGTTTGTGGGCGGGCCCACTTGGCCTTCCAGAGGGGACAGAGGTGGGGAAGGGGCCCCAGCTCCATCTCCATGAAAGTCCGGAGACTTTTTAAAATATTTTATTATACCACAGTGAGATATACAATTACAAGGATGTTCATGTTTGGATTTTTGGTCATACAGTGTTCCAGCACCCATCCCTCCACCAGCGCCCATTTCCCACCACCAATGTCCCCAATTCCTACCCCTCCCTAGCCTGACTCTATGGCAGGTTCTTTATCTCTCTCTCTCTCTCTCTCTGTCTCTTCCTTCTCTTACACATTGTATACATTGTGGATTGCAATACATACATTTAGAGGTTATCATGTGTATCTTTTTGCTTATATTCAATGCTCAGTTCTAGGCTGGTATCATTTTTGACAATTAATTAGCACACTGTTCCCTTCTCTGTCTTACCTAACCTCTGACTCCCACACATTTGTGGTAGATTCCACCTGTTGACAAGACCTCCTGATTCATGTTTTGCCTGATCTTGGATATTGATATAATTATGTATATATGAAATATATATATATATATGTCATGCAAATAAATGCAGTCATTCTATATCTTTTTCCTTCTGATTAATTTCACTCAACATGATCCTCTCCATTTCTATTCATTTATAGGCAAATTTTATAACTTCATTTTTCCTAACTGCTGCATAATATTCCATTGTGTAGATATATCAAAGTTTCTTTATCCAGTCATCAGTTCTCGGGCACTCTGGTTGTTTCCAGATTCTGGCTATTGTGAATAGCGCTGCTATGAAAATAAAAGTGCAGATGGTATTGCTGCTATGTGTTTTGAAGCCCGGTGACTTTAGCTGCCATAACTCAACCATCTTACTACATATTTTTTGGTTAGCTATTGGTGTTGTTTATTCCTATTTTTTCCTAAGTTGTCTTCTAAGTTCTCTTAATTTTCATCCTCTGTTAGACATAAAATTTCTTCCTATTTGTCCTTGTTACACTGACTTTTATAACATGCACCCTTACTTTTACAAGACTAATATAAATCAGTACTGTCACCATGTCCCAAGAAATATGTCTTTCAGATCCTCTTCCATAAATGCTATTGCTATCATGTACATTCTCACTACATATTTAAGACAAGCCAAAACTTTATTATTGGAGTGGGCAGGGGTTATTTTAGGCAATATCAGTGGTGCACAGAGTTTGCTTACTCCTGGATCTGCACTCAGGATTATCATCAACTCTGGTGGGGCTGGTGGGAGGGGCTGGGTCATATAGAGCGACAGGTTGTCAATGGTGTGTAAGGCAAGCACAGCACCTCGACCTTGTTATGTCCTCTGACCAAATTCAAGGCATTACTGTGATTGCTTATCTGGTTAGTATTAATTTATTTAGAGCCATCAGTTCCTTAATATATTTACACTTTCCAGTGCTCTTCATTCCTTCTTGCCTGAGATAATTCCCTTACCAGAGATAATTTTCATTCTCTCTAAAAAGCATTCTTTAGTTTGTGTGTGCTTGTAGCAGTTCTTCTCATATCTTGTCTGGAAATATTTTTAGTTCACTTTAAAATTTGAAGAATATATTATTGGTTATAGGATGCTTGGCTAAAAACTATTCTCTTTCAACATGTTGAAAATAGGATTCTTCATCTTTCGGCTTCTAGTGTCTGTGATGAAAGTCATCAGTCAGCATTATTATTTTTTATTTCCCCTTTGAAGATAATTTGCCCTTATTCCAGCTTTCGCTTCTTTTCATATTTTCTTATGTCTTTCATTTCCAGCACTTTTATTACAATAATCCTGTTTATTTTCCTTTGTATTTCTCCTGCTTGTGGTTCTTCTTGATTCTGTGACTTTATGTCTTAGTCTATTTTAAATACTTCTTTATTTAAGTTTTTAAAAATTTTTTAAAATTACAAAGATATACAATTAAAAGTTCATATTTGGGTTTTGGTCATACAGTGTTCCAGCACCCATCCCTCCACCGGTGCCCATCTCCCACCACCAATGTACCGGGTTCCCTCCCCCTCCCCAGCCCTCCTCCATGGCAGGTTCTTTATTTCTTTCCCTTTCTCTCTCTTTCTCTTTTCCTTCCCTTCCAGACTATGGATTACAGAGCATAAATTAAAGAGTTGTCATGTGTATCTTTTTGCCTCAATTTAATGCTCAGTTCTAGGTTGGCATTAGTACCCTCGACAATTGTTAGCACACTGTTCCATTTTCTGTCTTACCTAGCCTCTGACTCCCACACGTTTGTGATAATTTCCACATTTGACAAGACCTCCTGATATATGTTTCACTTGACCTTGGATATTGGTATCATAATATGTACATATATATTTATGTTATGCAAATAAATGCAGTCATTCTGTATCTGTCTCTCTCCCTTCTGGCTAATTTCACTCAACATAATCTTCTCCATGTCCATCCATTTATAGGCAAATTTTATAACTTTGTTTTTTCCTAACAGCTGCATAATATTCCATTGTGTAGATGTACCAAAGCTTCTTTATCCAGTCATCGATTTTTTGGGCACTCTGGTTGCTTCCAGATTCTGGCTATTGTGAATAATGCTGCTATGAACATAAAAGTAGGGATGGTGTTTCCGCTGCGTATTTTTGGTTTCCCAGAGTAGATTCCAAGGGAGTGGTATGGCTGGGTCAAATGGGAGTTCAATTTCTAGTCTTTGGAGGAATGAATGTCCATATTGTTTTCCAGAAAGGCTGTACCAGCCGGCATTCCCACCAACAATGGATGAGTGTCCCCTTTTCCCCACATCCAAGCCAGCACTTGTTTCTTGCTCTTTTGAATATGTGCCAGTCTCTGTGGTGTAAAGTGGTATCTCATTGTTGTTTTGATTTGCATCTCTCTGATGATCAGTGATGATGAGCATTTTTTCATATGTTTTTTGGCTATTCGAATTTCTTCCTTGCTGAAGTTTCTGTTCATTTCTTCTCCCCCATTTTTTGATGGGGTTGTTTGTTTTCTTCTTGTAAAAGTTCTACCAGTGCCTGATATATCTTGGATATTAACCCCTTATCAGATGTGTATTGGGTGAATATTCTTTCCCATTCTGTGGACTGCCTTTGTATCTTAGTCACTGTTTCTTTTGAGGTGCAGAAGCTTTTTAGTTTCATGTAGTCCCATATGTTTATGTTTTTTTCTAGTTGCTTTGTTAGTGATGTTTCACCTTTGAAGATGCCTTTAGCTTCAATGTCCTGGAGGATTTTTCCTACATTTTCTTCAATGTACTTTATGGATTCAAGTCTGATATTGAGATCTTTAATCCATTTTGATCTGATTTTTGTGCATGGTGTTAGACACAGGTCCAAATTCATTTTTACATGTTGCTGCCCAGTTTTCCCAACACCACTTGTTGAAGAGGCTTTCCTTACTGCATATTTTAAATACTTCTTTACATATTGCTTCTCCTCCATGACTTCTCCCCTCTTTTCTGAGGTTCTAGCTGCACATGCTTTATGATATGCTATTTTGGGGAGGGGTTTCTGTACACACTTAGCAGTGCTCAGGGCTCACTCCTGGCTCTGTGCTCAGGGACCACTCCTAGAGGTGCTCAGGGGACTATGTGGTGCCAGGGTTGGATCCAGAGTCAGTCACATGGTAGACAAGTGCTTTCTTCCCTGAACTATCTTTCTGGCTCAGTTGTATACACACACACACACACACACACAGAATGGTTTGAGGCTACACCCAGCTGTGTGCAGAGTTTATTCCTGGCTTTGTGTCCAGAAATCATATGCTGTTTATTGAATCCAGTCAGCTGCTTGTAAAGAAAGTTCCATACCCACTGCACTATATCTTAGACTCCAGTACATAGTTTAAACCTTGATCTTTCTTTTGTCCTCTTCTGTATTTTCTAGGCTGACTCTAATTTTTTCTAATATCATAATTAGATTGTTTACTATGAATTGCTATTTGCAAAATTTGCAATTTCTAACTTGCTAAGGATCAAACTGAAGTGCAGAGCAGTTAAAAGTTTGTTTTGTCCCAAACCTTATATCACAGAGTAACCACTGACTTCAGGAAATCTTTATTATTTTTTTTCACAGCTTGACATCTCAAAGATCTCTCTTACATTTGAAGGAGACAAGACCTCTCATTCTCTCCACACGGCCCCACATCCCCATCATTCTCTCCACACGGCCCTACATCCCCATAATTCTCTCTACAGGGCCCCAAATCCCCCTCATTCTCTCCACAGGGCCCCACATCCCCTCTCATTCTCTTCCACACGGCCCTACATTCCCCCCTCATTCTCTGCATAGGACCCCACATAACCCTCATTCTTTCCACACAGCCCCAATTCCCCCTCATTCTTTCCGCTCAGCCCCACATCCCCCTCATTCTCTCCACACTGCCCTACATTCCCTCTTTCTTTCCACAGGACCCCACATTCCCCTCATTGTCTCTGCACAGCTCCACATCCCACTCATTCTCTCCACACGGTCCTACATTCCCCTTATTCTCTCCATATGACCCAATATTTCCCTTATTCTCTCCACATGACCACTCATTGCCCTCACTCTCTTCCCACACGATCTCACATTCTCCTCATTCTCTCCACATGATCCCACTTTTCCCTAATTCTCTCCACATGACCCCTACATTCCCCTTTTTCTCTCCACATGACTCCACATTCCCCTCAGTTTCTCCACACCGCCCACATTCCCATTATTCTCGCCACAAGACCCCACATTCTGACCAGCAAATCTCACCCAGGATCATCAGGAATGTCAGGGACATGTGGGGAGGCCCCTGGGTCTCCACACCTCTCTTGGTAGTGGGGCTTTCATGCTGATTCTGGAAGTTTCCACATCTAGAGCAGCCAGAGCATTCCAGACATGCCCTGTGGGTGTGGATTTTGTCCTTACTGTAGCCATCTGCCTCTCTTCCAGCCCTCTGTGCCTTACTTGATATCCTTCAATAAATTCTGCTTAAGATAACCTGAGGGATTTTAGGTGTTTGAAGCAAAATTCATGGGTAATACAGTGACCAAGCAGTTGAGAAGTCAAGGTGTCTGTGCTGGAGATTCAGTGGATGTTTCACACTAAAAAACCCAGAGTGATTCACATTCCTGTAAGGGAAGGTAGAATGTGCCTCAGTATATTCACTAAATTGTGTGCAATTTCCCCTGAAAAGTAAAATAATAATTTAGGTCCTTTTGCAGTCTTGAAAGGACTCATTAGGGAGAGAACAATGAGAAACAAATTAGAGCTAGAACAATGCCTGGGACATAGCTGCAGCAGATGGAGGCTGGGCCAGTGCCTTGGCCTGTCTTGGCCGCCTGTGTGCTGGCGGGTCTGACTGCTCCTCAGAGCAGTCTCAGAGGAGGTAGTGGAGACCCTCATCTCATCCTGACCTGCTTTTGTTAAGATGCACGAGTCTTCTCCAGTGCCTCTGCGAAGGTCAGTGCTCTGCGAAGGATGGGTCTTGGAGCTCCTGAGCTCATCCCTCACCCAATTCCTGACCTGATCTCACCCCTGACCTGCATCTGCATCACAGCTGCCTGCCTACCTCATAAAGAGGTTGACCTCAGGTCTCAGTTGCCTGGAGGACCAAAGCCATGAGGAGCCCATGAATCACTTCTGGGAGGCTCCATCCTGCCTCTCCACCTAGATTGGGTTCCAAAACTTGGAGCCAAGTCCTCACATCACTTATGCACACAGACCTTGGAATAGCAAGTTCTCAGCAGTAATGTCTTTGGCTGGTTTTTCCTTCTCTTTGCTTACTCTTACTGCTCAGTTCCTGGGCAGGTAACTGAGTGGAAAAGGACATGTGGAGTCATAACGATGCTTCTAGTCAGAAGTTCTGGGGTCACAATGCCTATCTGATAAGTGGTTAATAGCCATGATATATCAGGCCCTGGTAGGTCTTTACAAGAAGAAAACATACAATCCCATCAAAATATGGGGAGAAGAAATAAACAGAAACTTCGTCAAAAGAAGAAATTTGAATGGCTAAAAGGCACATGAAAAAATGCTCACCATCACTAATCATCCGGGAGATACAAATCAAAACAACAATGAGATATCATCTCACACCACAGAGACTGGTGCATATCCAAAAGAACAAGAACAACCAGTGCTGGCATGAATGTAGGGAGAAAGGGACTCATTGTTGGTGGGAATGTCTACTGGCCCAGCCTTTTTTGAAAACAATATGGATATTCCTCCAAAAGCTAGAAATTTAGTTCCCATTTGGCGCCGCGAATTTCACTCCTGGGAATATACCCTGGGAGCCCAAAAACACACAGCAGAAATACCATCTGCACTTCTATGTTCATCGCAGCACTATTCACAATAACCAGAATCTAGAAACAACCTGAGTGCCCGAGAACAGACGACTGGATAAAAAAAATAGATGACTGGATAACTGGCACATCTACAGAATGGAATACTATGCAACTGTTAAGAAAAATGAAGTTATGAAATTTGCCTATAAATGGATGGACATGGAGAGGATCATATTGAGTAAAATTAGCCAGAGAGAAAAGGACAGATATAGAACGATATATTCATTTGCAGGATATAAAAAAATATAGTATGCTACCAATATCCAAAGCCAGGCAAAATATGGATCAGGAGGACTTGTCAGTGGGTGGAATCTACTGCAAAAGTGTGGGAGTCAGAGATCAGGTAAGACAGAAAAGGGACCAGGGTGCTAATCATTGTTGGAAATGGTAATACCAGCCTAGAACTGAGCATTGAATGTATGCAAAGGAATATACATGATAACCCCAAATGTATGTATTTCAGGAGCTGGAGTGATAGTCCAGCGGGTAGGGCATTTGCCTTGCACATGGCTGGCCCATGCAGGCCCGGTTCGATCCCGGCATCCCATTTGGTACCCCGAGCACCACCAGGAGTAATTCCTGAGTGCAGAGCCAGGAGAAACCCTTGAGCATTGCCGGGTGTGACCCAAAAAAGCAAAAAAAAACCGTATGTATTGCAAGCCACAATATAAGAGAAGGGAGGGGAGGCGAGAGAGAGAGAGAGAGAGAGAGAGAGAGAGAGAGAGAGAGAGAGAGAGAGAGAGAGAAGAGAAAATTGCCTGCCATAGAGGCAGGCTGGGGAAGGGGGGGAATCTGGAGTCATTGGTGGTGGGAAATGTGCACTGGTGGAGGGATGGGTGCTGGAACACTGTATGTCTGAAACCTAATCATGAACAGTTTTGTAATTGTATTTCTCATGGTGGCATAATAACATTTAAAATAATCAAGCAGGAAAAGAAGAAATAGTAAGGAGGTCATTGAGTCAGGCTTGTGCGTGGGGGGGCGAAAGTATACAAAGGAAAAAAGTTCTGGGGTCAGCATTAAGAACGGGATCACAGTTTCTAGGGGCTTATGCCTTTCCCTTTTCCTTCCTAGAGTGTCAGTTTTGGGCTTGAGGTTACTCCTTGCATATTAAATTTGGTCTCAGCATGTTGTATAGTTTGACAGTGTGGTCGGGGAGCCACTGGGGTCCCCAACAATACCAGGAAGCAAGTTACCTTCTACCTCCGGAGCTGGTGGGGAATGGATGAAAACTCAGGAATCCTGCGCAGTTTTAAAAGGCTTTACGATCACAGCTTCTGATATACAATCCAAGAACAGAAAAAACTCTGGACTCTGGGTTCCCACATGGACCCCGGCCACGTGTAGGCCAAGGTGGCTGCCACCACGTGTCAAAGCCCAACAGAGAACGAAGAGGGACTGAGAGAGGAAAACCCCAAAGGAAGCCAAAAAAATGGCACAAAGGGTATTTTCTCTTCTCCCAGTTTATTTTATAGATAGAAATCCACCAAAACTTCCTAGCCCAGCCCATCTGCCCATCGTGGGCTGGGCTATCTAGAGATGAATACAGATAAACAATTCTATTGAAATGCAGCACTTCAGGTGGGCCTTTTGGTTTTACAAGTGCCAGAGCTGACTCAAAGCCTCCCAAGCAGAGCTGGGAGGGGCTGAAGCTAAGTGTAGCTGGAGCTTAAAGCAGGGCGTGTCACCCAATGACAGTGTACTTTGAAGATTCTAGTTAACGTTTCATGTGCTTGAATATCTTTATCCCAAATAGCTCTGGTGTGATCTCTGTTCTCCATACTGTATCCCTGTGACCACAAACCTAGGTTTCTCATCCAGCTTTTGCATCTGGTCATCTTCAATGCCAGAGCAGCTTATCCAGACAAGAGCCTCCTCACATATTCTCTTTCGTGGCGTTTGCCCAGGCTGCTATCAAGAGCATAAATTGGGTCAAATTGCTCCACTGTGGTAAAGGGCCCGTCCCAGGGCTTTCTACAAATGACTGAGCAGACCTGCAAAGTTTTTTCCTTTCTGCTGCCCTGTCTCTCCTCTCACCTCCTGGCTAATGACCCTCAGTCACAACAGCCTCCTTCCAGCTCTCCAATCCTCTGTCCTAGCTGTTCTTTTTGCCTATGACACCCTAGCCCCTCTCCAGGTCACCTCAGGATGTACTCATTCTCTTGGCCATTCAAGTCTCAAATACCACCTTCCTGAATGAACAGCCTGTTCAAGGAGCTATTACTTCCCCCATCACTTTGTTCAGCTTTATTTTCTTCACAACACTTTCCTTTTCCTAAGTTTATCACTCATGAAATTACATCTAGAATCATGCTTGGTACCTGTCTGTTGCTTCATAAAACATAAAGATCAGAACTTGTAAGGGATATTTCTAATACCTAAGGATATGGTTGGAAGAATTAGTGTATACTTTACATCTATTTAAAAATATTTATGTTACTTGATTATACAACTATAAATTAATGAAGGAATGGACCTACCTATACATGGCAAATTGGTAGACTTATTATTAATCAAATGAACCAAATATCCCACCATATTAATAAATGAATGCATAACAAGTTAGTGCTTCAGGGAAGTATACACCATTTTTATTCCGTAGCATCTTGGTTGTCTTGGCTCACTGCTGGGTACACAGACCCACGAACTTGGAGAGAGCGTGCTGCTCTGTAGCTCTCGTCCGTCTGGAGCAGGAAGATCTCCCAAGATGCAGAATGTTTCTCAAAGCCAAAGGAAGCAAGAGACTCATATTGTTTCCCTGTGGAGTTGACGTCTCTCAGTGAGCTCTAGAGGTAAGGATTCAGGTCACAATCCTTATCACCACCCAACTAGGTTCCCCACAGAACAGAGAACAACGTCGTCCCTTCCCTCCAGGAGCAAGCTAGGGTCAGGGTGCCCCCTTCCTGATGTCCCCTTCATGACCTCAGTGGGTCTGACAGGTGCCTTCACAGTAGCTGGCTGGTAGAAATTCTAGAGAACATTCCTTCTCCTGCACAGAATTGAAGTCTATTTTGAATCAATTTCAAGAAATTTATACCTTCCGGGCTGGTTCCTGCCTTTCACTCCAACATCCTTCGGGCAGTTCTGCCTCCCCAGGCTTGTGCTCAAGAAACTTGTCTATGCAGCATGTGGGCAAAATGTTAGATGAACAGACAGGGGAAATGCTGTGAGAAAATCACAGCTCGTGTCTTCACCCAACTGGAAATGTACCCTATCTTTTCAGTAAAGTGTTTCTTTGATTTGTAGCTTCTGCTTTGTCGGTCTTTGTTCCTTCTTGGGAGATATTTCTTGGGTCCCTTGCATTGAGGATACAACTAATTTTTTTTTGTTCTGGGTGAGTTTTCAGAGATGTTTGCAGAAAAACAACTTTGCAAGGGCAGAGAGAAGGGCAGAGAGAGAGAGAGAGAGAGAGAGAGAGAGAGAGAGAGAGAGAGAGAAAGAACAGATAATTGCTTGTCTTGCTTACAGTTGACAGGGTTTGATCCCTGACACTGCATACGATTCCCTGAGCTCCACTAGAGTGACCTTTGAGCACAGAGCCAGGAGTAACCTTTGACCACAGCTGGGTGAGGGTCACCCAAATTAAAATAAAAAAATAATAAAAGAAATTATAGTAAAATAAATAAAATAAATTATAGTAAAATAAAATAAAATAAAATAAAATAAAATAAAATAAAGATAGAAAAGATTCCTTTCTCCAAGTCACCTGTCAGATTAGTTTTCTGAGTTGTATAATAAATATGACGACTCTCCTAGGACAAATGGGGACAGGTTTGTCCTCATCCCTTGTATGATGGAGAGGTTCTCTTGTGTCAAAGAATCACTATGTGCTCACTATCTACCTAAGCTGTAGAGAGTGTCACACCATGAAATTTGGGTGTGGGTGGGCCAAGCAACATGTTTCTTATACCCTGTAATGTAACAGTAAGTATTTATCGCTGATTTGTATTACACTATATTATATATTACGTCACTGGTTTGCATTGCACTGAGTTTCAAGGGCAATCTGGTTATACTACCCAAGTCATCAAATACATTAGTAAATGGCACAAGGTAAGTATCTCACAGTATCTTGCTAGCTGGTCTCTTGAATGACCTGTAGCGGGGCATTTCTCCACCCAGTGTGCACGTGCCCACTCACAGTGGTGGTAAGTGTGTGTTCACTCATGGTTTATAAATGGGCTTTCCCAGTATATAGGGGTCTTTACATTAAACCGGAGGATACTTCCTCTATATTTGGTGCCATTGCCCACAATGCAATAAGTCAAGGATTCCATCTAATAACATTCCTTTTGTCAGAAGTGGGTGATAATATGGGGCTATTGGTGATAAGAGGAGCAGCCCAGATGGAACAACTAGAAGCTTTAAGGCATGAAAATATCACCTGCTGGAGAGGAGACAACGAATCTCAGTCCCAGATGAAGGACCTGAGCTCTATGTATTTTGGAGGCCACTGTGATTGGGAAACAAGCGCAGGACCTTGTGCATAAGCAATATCAGGAGTAGATTGAACTATGTTTATGTCTTAGCCAGATCTGGATCAATTCCAGGATATCCCTTGGCAGGACACCCAGGCTGTTGTGAAACAGAAATAAACCAAAACAACTGGTTCATCAGGCCCATCTCTGACTCAGGATTTGGCAGCTTCTCATTCCTCTTTTCATTATGTTGTACTCTATGATGCTATTGATAGAAGAGCAACAATCATAATTTTATTAAACACAAAACCCAGAACTGCTATCAAGTATAATCCATGCAAACAGGAAGTACCAGGCTTGTGCAGAGATGCGCTTTAAGGTTAGAACTAGAACTAGAAGTTACTAAGCGTGGGTCTTAGTCACCTATGACCAGACAGGTGGTGTGGGGAGGGCATTTTCTCACTGGTAAAATGGGGGGTGGTAACATAACACTAGTTATTGCAATGTGAGCTCAGTGAAGCAGCTGAGGTGCATCTACTACAGGGGCCTCAAGAAAAGTGAGGCAAGGGAACATTCTTTCTCAGGTGGCAACTGGGAATCGCCAATGCGGTCCCTTCTTGAGTATCTGTCTCCCAAAGTGAGAGCCCATTTTTCTTGAGTCTAAAATATCACTATACTAATAGTGAAAGCCATGAGTCAGTATGTGTGGATGATGTAGCAAATACTTCACATATGTATTATTTCAGATCTTAAATTTTTATGACCTTAATAGATACAACTCTGATACGTCCAGTGGAAAAACTGCTTTTCAAGGAACTTACAATGCATGGCGAAGATTACCCAGTGAGTGCAGAGCTGGGAGTCACACCCTGCTATGTCTAAAGGTAAAAGACAGAGAGTGGGGACCTGAGCAGTGAGCATGGCAGCCTGTTGTTGGGCTCTTTTGTTCAATAGGTCTAAGGTCTAGACCAGCAAATTGAAACTTTTATACCTGTGATCCCACATCTGTCCAACATACTGATACACACCTTGTAGTTAAAATCATGGTGACAGACCAGTGGTCTACACTATTTCTACACCTTTGGGCCCATGAGCCAGTGGATGAAAACCACTGATCTAGGCAACAATAAACCTGGATAATAGTCTGCAGGCCCAGGGATAACCTGCAGGTCCAAGGTGCTCTGGTACTCATACTGTAGAAATATTGATGCCTGAACAGTTGTTCTCGCTCCACATGAGGCTCTATCTTAACTTGCTCTAAGCAAATAGTAGAATCTGGAAGATACATAAAAACTACCCTAAAGGTTAGGCAGTCACGTCCATTGGCTCTCAGATTCAAGGGAGCTGTTCATTAGTTTTTACACAGAAAAACTGTCTATCCAATTTATTAGTGTGAGGTAGCCCTGTCCCTTTGGAACCATAGTTTTAGCTTTAAGACCAAGAGTTGGGATAAAATTACATCTCCTTTATTTCCCTACAGGGGAAATAAAGACAGGAAAGGCACTGTCTCTAACCCTGAGATCCTCCTTCTGAAAAATTAAAACTATAACCAGTAGAGGTGAAATACAAATTTCCTTGGCAGAACTCTAAATATGTAGATACTCCATCCATAAGGTGTTGAAGCATAACTGTACATCCTTTCTTTTTCTTTTTTGGGTTACACCCAGCAAAGTTCAGGGGTTACTTCTGGCTCTGCACTCAGGAATTACTCCTGGAGATGCTCAGGGGACCATATGGGATGCCAGGGATCAAACCTGGGCTGGTTGCTTGCAAGGCAAATGCGAGACTATTGCTCTGGCCCCAATTGTTCATTCTTTAACAGTGAATAGATTGTGAACTTTAATTCACAAGAATATATTCATTGTTTTATTAATTATACTAAACTATACCAACTCAAGATGTTATAGATAGTGACAATTCTAAAAACATATTATGGAAAGGAAGAAAAGAAGTATATTCACGGTGGATAAATCTCTTACTTCAGCCCAGTGATCAGGCCACCATGTATAAGAATAAATCATACAATCCACTGTGGGTGTATATTAGCTCATATGACTATAATCAATGCTTGAATAAAATTAAGGGGGGGTGATAAGAATGTCACTTCACCTCTGGTCTTCATCCTCAAACTTGTAACCTTGGTCTCATGACAAAACACTGATAAATCGTTCTAGAACACTAAATGTCACTGAAAGAAGGGGAGAGTCTGAGAAAACAACAAAGTCTTGGAGACAACAGGCCCTGTAAATGTCATGTAGGCTATGGAACAGAAAGGCAGTTGGGGCTGGAGGAATGCTTGAATGAAGCACGGTAGGTAGCAGGGTGTGACACATGTTTCATCCCTGACACCCATGGGGTCTCCCAAGCCCTGCCAGGAGTGATTCTTGAGTGCAAGGACTAATCCCTGAGCACAGCTGGCTGTGGCCCAAAACCTAACAAGAGAAACCAAACCAAAAAGAAAGATGACAACAAATCAAAGCTAAGAAAACCTGGATAGATTGTGAGCTTTGGATGGATTGTGAGTTCACAAGAATATTTGCATTCTTGGTTTATTAATTAAGATAAACTACACCAGTATAATATGTTACTGATAGGAAAACCAGTAGCTTGGTGACCTGGGAGCAATATTCATTGCCATCTCAGTGGTTTTACAAATTTAAAGTTTTAAAGAACAGTTTGAGGATTTGGTACATAATTTTTTTAACAACTGTTGAGAATCCGATACTTTCATAAGGAAAGTACAGGCTTTGCATTTGTACCCCAGCCCAAATCACCCAGTTTGGATCCTTGATGTTTACGTCTTTCTCCGTGAAGGAGGCCCTGAAGATTAGGAGGCCATTTTTTTGGGCTCCCATTTGGGAAAGGATCAGGCTGGATACACATGCAGGTCTTCTGTTTTTTTATCCCAGAGTTCTCATTCATAGCCAAGACCACAGAAAATAGAGCATTCGTTTATGAAACCATAACACATACAGATGAAAACAAAGGCAACATACACCACAATTCAGGTTTCAGTGATAACCTTTGGGACTCAAGTCCAGTAGCAAAGGAAACAGAAAGATATTTTATTGGAACTACATCAAACTAAATTCCTCCTGCACAATGAAAAAGATAAAAAGACATCCTATTGAATGGAGAGAAATTTGCATTACACCTATGATAAGAGGTTAACATTCAAGTTATAAAAAACTCATGAAACTCAAGTACAAAAAAATACCTCTCCCCAAATGGACAGAAGAGCTCCAAAGAAGATATAAGTCAGAAATGGCCAACAAGCATAAGAAAACACGCTCACCATTACTTTTTATCAGGGGAATGCCAATAAAAACGACCAGGAAATAATACCACACATGTTTGAGAGTAAACTATTAAAAAACCCAAGAAACAAGTGCTCAGGATCACAATATGTGTTTATGGAGAAATGGAATCCTGGACACTGTTGGCAATAAAGTAAATTAGTCCATCCTTTATGAAAAATAGTATGGGTGTATTTCCAAGCATTGAAAATAGATCTTTGATTTGACCCAACAAATCTCCTAGGAATATAGCCTAAAAGCACCTATTTGAAGTGAGATATACTCTCTTATACTCACTGTGACTGTATTTACAGTAGCCAAAATACAGGAATGGTCTAAATGCCTAGAAACAGATGAACGACTAAAGTACACTTGGTATAAGTACAGCTGGGGACAGTTCTCAAGTATAAGAGACAAAAATCTTGCCTTCTGTGACAATGTGGATGGTTATACCAAAAGAAGGCAGAAGGAAAAGAGACCAATACCAAATAATTTCACTCATATGTGGGATATAAAGAAACAAGGCCAGGAAGACACAATGCAAATGAAAACAAACCCTTGTATTATGACTGCAGCTGTGAGCTGACCAGACTGTGGGAGGGAGGAGCAGGAGTAAAGGACAGAGGCCATTCAGTTCAGTGACTGCTGGTGCTCTGCAAAAGGCCTGGAGCCCCAGCACATCTGGGCATGGGAACTGTGCCCCTAGGACACAGCCTTAATGAACCCAGATGGCCTCATTAAAAAAAATGAAAAGATTTTTCCCAAGATCCATTATAGTGAGACCAGAATGTTTAACCACAGCTCCCCATTACTCAATATTATTCCCTGGAATTTACATATCACTGTCTTCCTGTTCATCATTGATTTGCTCCAGCGGGCACCAGTAACATCTCCATATGTCCTATCTCATGCTAGTAGAGCCCAAGGGCATCTGCTCGCTCCAGGAACATAAGGAGCCTCAAACCATTATACTAGGTCATGAGAATGAAATCTATAATTGTTACTGGTATTTGGCATATCAAATACGACACGGGTAGCTTGCCAGGCTTGCCGTACAGGTGGCATACTCTTGTAGTCATCTCTAAATACAGCATTTATTAATGAACCTCGCAGCCAAAAGTGGCCGCGCGAGCCGGATTGTGATAGGCTCGTCTGCTGGGTGGAGTTCTGATGAGAGGGAAGTCCAAATGTGGAAAATGGCTGCCCTCATGGAGTGGGGGGTCGTCTGACTTGTTGCAAGGCTCTGCTGGGGTGGTGGGCCAGGGCTAGAACCCACCATCACTCCCGGGCACCTCTTGGGCAGCTAGGCACAGGGAGAGGCGGTAGCAGCTCTGCCCCATGTCTGTGAGTCTCTAATTGTCTCTATCCTCAGACTGTCAGGATTGCTGGCCCTGTGTGAGGGATATGGAGGCAGGTACTCAGGAAGATAAAGTGACGGGCTCAACTCTATCAGCCAGTGCTAGGTGGGTTCAAATGCAAAGCCTGTCCTCTCCCCCTGAGTCACACTGTCCTTGAAAAGGAAGGTCCTGCAGAAAAATTCCAGGAATCCAGTCACGCCAGGCCTCCTTTGCCTTTTCTTAGACTTCCTCTGCTTTGCAGGAACTAATTCAGCTTCATCTAGTGGGGAAGTCTGTATAGTAATTTCTGAAGGGAAAGGAGAAGGATAGCAGATTGTTGCCAGGACAGGTGCACTAAGAAACCATGTTATAAACCAAGTCGGCAAAATATTGCACAGTGTCTCTGCTGTTTTCGAACCTGGTCCATTGCAGACATACTTGATTGACATGAGCTCTTGTCTGCTGAGCCTGGAATCAGCCTAACAGCTGCCCTTCATGAGCTCCAGGAAGCTGCCTCTCACTGCTCTAAGAAGAATCAACTCTGTCTTCCCACCTATAGACACTGTCATTCTTTATGTTTAGATTTTTCAAATTTGAGAAACATGAGAATTGGCTATCGCATTTGCAGTTAAGTTTATTGTCACAACACAGCTGTTTGTTAGGATGCATGATTGCGACCATCATACTCAGGAACGGACTGCCCTGTAGAGCTGCAGAGTGGTTGGCCACTGTGGTGGGAAGGGCCTACACAGTCTGGGCAAAGCCATGAAAACTCTGTGGGCTTCACAGGTCAACCACCAGATGGGGCAGATGACACTAGGGTTAGTCTTGGATACCAGACTGTGCCAGATGCAGGAAGTGCTTCATGTTTGCTCTGGATTTTATGTAGTATTTGGAAAAGAAGCAACAATCTCAACTAAAATGTACTCCACAAGCTCTGAGATAAGGCAGATAATTAGCTTGCAACCCTGGTTCACTTGTGACTGAATCAATCCCTGGGATCAATAACAGTTCATGGAGTTAATTGTTGACAGGACCCACTATTTGGAAACCGGAAGCCCAGTCACCATGAGCTTTGGCAGTTGTGAGGAAAGCTAAAAAGAACTTGTTAGGTCATAGCAGTTATAGTTATTTACAAATCGCGTGTGAGCTTAATTCACATTGACTAACATTGCTCTCCCTTTATAGCTGTTGGCATTAGATGCATGGGAGGGCCATGAGGGTGGAGGGAATGGTGGGCATCACAGAGAGTGTGTGACCACCCTTCTGTGCCTCCTGGTGGGGAGCTTCCACTCACCAGAGCCCTCAGGGCCTCCTGCTCTGCTGGCGAGGACAGCATAGTCCTGACCCTCCTCAGTTCCCTAGGTCACCCCTGCTGGTTACAATGCAGAAGCAGAGGGGAGGCTCCAGATGCTCTTCCTCACGCCAGTTGCCAGCATGTGGCTGTGTTCGTGCTATGACAGGAATAGACCAAAAGAAACTGCAGGTATGGGGGGCTTAGTGTCTCCGTGCTTGTGTGGGGGCCTCTGAGGGTGTGATTTTCCTCTGGGCAAGATGGTAGGTGAACTTTGTGCAGAGTGAAACTGCCTCCACTCAGCTGTGAGGAATTGGACGCATTTGGGGAGGCTTAAGACAGAGAGAACAATTCGTTGGAGGGTTGACAGCTGAGACTTTCCCGCTTACCACTTAGGGCTCCCTAAACTGCAGAACATCCCCAGTTGAACCCTCCACTCTGCTTCAGCAGGGAAGCCCCCTCTATCCCACCTTCATGACCTTCCTCTGCCAGACTGGGCCACCTGTCACAAAGAACAGTGGCCTTGGTTTAGGAGGAAGCACCCAGGTAGCAAGGAAGGTCATTCATCACAGGTAATGAATCATGAACGTTCCTCTGTGAGAAAATGATGGTTATTCTTCACCTGTCAGAGGAAAAGGCCACAGAAAAGAAGAGTTTAAAAATAGTGACAATCTTAGAGTCTGCTGGGGACTGCTGGGTGCAATTGTGACAGGGACAGCCCAGGGATGAGTCAGCCCAGACATGGGCTGCAGGAGGTGGGGGTGGGGAGGGAGTTCCAGAACTCCTTGGCCAGCAGACTCCTGCTTAGGACTGAAGCACCAGACAATGTTTCATGGATCTAAGTCCTGTTCCCTGGTTTCCATTTGCAGCCTTGGCTGCAGCCCCTTTCATGGAAGACACACAGAGAGGCCTCCCCTTAGCACCCCATGAAAGTCTTCAGGTTCGGGATTTTGTGAGCTCATTCAGATACCATGTGTAGAAACAAGGGGCTGGAGGGAGGTGGGATAAGTCACAGGATGGTAGAGAGCAGGTGTGAGTCAGACCAACCCCACACCTGTCTGGTTTCCATACATTCCCCCTGAGCAGTTAATGGGCCTGGGGGCTCCCCCACTTCTTAGCACATGTCTGGGAGGATAGGATTCCTTCCCCCACACCTGTTTAATGGGATGATCTATATAAGCCAGCTTTGGGAAGAAATCAAGAGCTATATTGTCATCCCCTGTAGCTTTTATCTTTTTCTTAAACTTTTTATTATTTATTGATTTCATTTTGGGGTCTCACCTGGAAGTGCTCAGGACTTGTCCCTGGCTATGCTCGCAGGTATCACTTCTGATGGGTGCAGGGGACCCTATGGAGTGCTGGGAGGTGAACCCAGGTCAGCTATGTGCAGGGCAAACACCCTACCCACTGTACCATCACTCTGTTCCCAACTCTCCTCTGGCTTTGTCCCTGCCAACTAACTAAGCTCTGGATAGTCTCCCAGCCTCATTCTACCCTTGCTTCAGGTCCTGAGTTAGTTTCCACCTTTTTCTTATTCATTAGTTGATATTCCATGATTTATAATACTATTAATGATTGTTTCTCATAGACATAATTCCAAACATAAATCCACTGTGACTCTCAAATTCCCCCAAGGTTCCCAATGCCCCTCTCTTTCTTTTTTATTTATTTGTTTTATTTTTTTAATATTTTATTTTACCACCATGAGATATACAATTGCAAAGATGTTCATAAGATGTTCATATTTGGGTTTCGGTCATACAGTGTTCCAGCACCCATCCCTCCCCAGTGGCCATTTCCCACCACCAATATCCCCGATTCCCTCCCTCCCCTAGCCTGCCTCTATAGCAGGTTCTTTATTTCTTTCTCTTTCTCTCTCTTTTTCTCTTTTCCTTCCTTTCCACATTGTGGATTATAATACATACATTAAAAGGTTGTCATATGTATCTTTTTGCCTGTATTTAATGCTCAGTTCTAGGTTGGTATCAGCACTTTCAACAATTATTAGCACACTGTTCCATTCTCTGTCTTACCTAGCCTTTGACTTCCACACATTTGTGATAATTTCCACCTTTGACAAGACCTCCTGATCCATGTTTCGGCTGCCCTTGGATATTGGTATCATAATATGTACTTATTTATATTTATGTCATGCAAATAAATGCAGTCATTCTATATCTGTCTTTTTCCTTCTGGCTAATTTCACTCAACATGATCCTCTCCATGTCCATCCATTTATAGGAAAATTTCATAACTTCACTATTCCTAACACCTGCATAGTATTCCATTGTATAGATGTGCCAAAGTTTCTTTATCCAGTCATCAGTTTTCGGGCACACTGGTTGTTTCCAGATTCTGGCTATTGTGAATAGTGCTGCTATGAAAATAAAAGTGCAGATGGTATTTCTTCTGTATGTTTTTGGCTTCCCAGGGTAGATCCCCAGGAGTAGTATGGCTGGGTCAAATGGGAGCTCAATTTCTAGTCTTTGGAGGAATGTCCATTTTGTTTTCCAGAACGCCTGTACCAGTCGACATTCCACCAACAATGGATGAGTGTCCCCTTTTTTCCTGCATCCACGAATGCCCCTCTCTTTCAACACCTTAATACAATTGTTTGGGTCAGTCTTACTGTTGTATTGCCTTTGGCCCGTTGTTGCTACCTTGTTGTGAATCTTTAAGTCCCAGTTATGATAGATCATTCTGGATCTGTCCATTTCCTTCTTAGCTCCAGTTCCATGTTCCATCTTTATCATCCCTCTGTCTTCAGACACCAGCTCCAAAGGTAGTGAATGACTTAGTAGCTAACTCAGCAACTGGAACAACACCCAGGGCTAGTGATCATGTACCATGTAATGAGTGATCTAGCCCTTCCTAACCAACTGTTCGCTTAATGAAAACTAAGGAGCAAGTTCAAAACAAAACTGACTCAGGAAGGTGACCAGCAGTTGAAATGGAAGACACAAAATTTCTAACCCCTAACAGTATATATGAAAGTCACAATGTAAGAGGAAGGGGAGAGAGATAGAGAGAGAGAGAAAGGAGAAGAAGAGGAAGAGGAAGAAGAGAAAGAAAGAAAGAGAAAGAAAGAAAGAAAGAAAGAAAGAAAGAAAGAAAGAAAGAAAGAAAGAAGAAAGAAAGAAAGAAAGAAAGAAAGAAAGAAAGAAAGAAAGAAAGAAAAGAAAAAGAAAGAAAGAAGAAAGAAGAAAGAAAGAAAAAGAAAGAAAGAAAGAAAAGAAAGAAAGAAAGAAAGAAAGAAGAAAGAAAGAAAGAAAGAAAGAAAGAAAGAAAGAAAGAAAAGAAGGAAAGAAAGAGAAAAAGAAAGAAAAAAGAAAGAAAGGAAAGAAAGAAAGAAGGAAAGAAAGAAAGAAAGAGAAAGAGAGAGAAAGAAAGATAGAAAGAGAGAAAGAGAGAGAGAGAAAGTCCCTGCTATAGAGGTAGGCTGGGGGAGTGGGAAGGGCATCTGGGGACATTGGTGGTGGAAAATGTGCACTGGTGGAGAGATGGATGCTGCAGCATCGTATACTGAAACCCAATCATGAAGAGCTTTGTAAATGTCTACCTTTCGGTGCTATAATAAAAATAAAGAAATTCTACAGGAATATATTATCTTGGTTATTCCCTTTTATTTGTGATCTTGTTTCCTGCCCCTACTGCCCACCCACTGCAAAATTGAGGGGGAGGGTTCTGCACTTCCTCCATAGGCTAGGGGTCTCTTCTGCAACTAAAGTTGAACTTCAGTTGGGAGAATCAAGAGTGAGCCCTGAGCACTGCTCACATTTTCCCTAAGGAAAAACAATCCCCAAACTGATGGAGAGGACTAAAATGCTGAGAGATTTCAAGTAGTGACATAAATTATTTTAAAAGTGGAAGCACAATCTGCTTTTTTAAGACTTTGTTGATGTCCCTATTGGGTCTTTCGTGTTGCAACTTGAAAATAAAATGGTAGATCTGAGCTTTTTACCTTCCTTGAGGGAATTAGTCAATAACAATAAAAAGTTGTTAATAACAACTTGTTATATCATATATTATATGATATAACTTTTTATTGTTATTAACAATAACAATTTTATTGTTATTAACAATAATTTTTATTGTTATTGACAGTAACAATAAAAAGTTATATCATATAATATATGATATAACAAAACGTGGATGCCAAGGCATGACATAGTTGAGTGGAAATCCATCCAAATTGATCTTTACATGGATTCAACATTCCCGCTGGTTCTATTTGAAGAAGCTGGAAAATGGATCTTTACTCGGGAACCAAATAACCAATATAGTCCTGAACAAAGACAGAGTTGGAGGACGTATACTCTCTTGATTCCAAAATGTTGTATAAGTATGTGACAATCAAACAAGAAATGCTATATTGGTATAAAGATATAGATGTTATAGGCCTAGAATGGAGAGTCTAGAAATAGGCCCAATGTTTTCAGTGAATTTATTTTTTTCATAAAGATGCCAAAACCATTCACTGGGAAAAGAATAGCCTTTCCCATGAATAGTTCTGGAACAACCGCAAATGCATGTGCAAATGAAAGAGCTGGGCTTTTATCTCCTTCCATACACAAAAAGTAACTGAAAAATGGGTCATGGACCTAAATGTAAGAGCTAAAACTGTACACTCTCAGAAGAAACAAAATTACTAAGCCTTACTAGACTTAATAACCCTGGATTTAGCAATGCTTTCTTAAATAGGACATCAAAAGCACATGAAACAAAGGATGTCCGACAAAACTGAATATCATAGCCATAGAAAACATTTATATTTCAAACTGTTGCATCAAAGAAGTGAAAGAGAGTGAAGGTTCAAGATGTCTAAATAGGAAGATACAGTGTCTGCATCTCCAGGAAAATCTATACCAACTCTTCAATTAAACCATGTGAAACTGAACAGAAGCTCCTATGAACAAAGCTTTCACATCAAGAGACAGGAGAACACCCAGATGGATTGTCTTGCCTACTTCCAAAATCAGAGCAGTAAGTCACAAAGAAAACAAAAGACTCATATTTTTTAAAGTATTTTATTATACCACCGTGAGATATACAATTACAAAGATGTTCATATTTGGGTTTTGGTCATACAGTGTTCCAGCACCCATCCCTCCACCAGTGCCCATCTCCCACCACCAACCCCCCCGGTTCCCTCTCCCCTCCCCAGCCCGCCTCCATGGCAGGTTCTTTATTTCTTTCCCTTTCTCTCTATCTCTTTCTCTTTTCCTTCCCTTCCAGATTGTGGATTATAGAACATACATTAAAGGGTTGTCATGTGTATCTTTTTGCCTGTATTTAATGCTCAGTTCTAGGTTGCTATCAGTATTTTTGACAATTGTTAGCACACTGTTCCATTTTCTGCCTTACCTAGTCTCTGACTCCCACATGTTTGTGATAATTTCCCCCTTTGACAAGACCTCCTGATCCATGTTTCACTTGACCTTGGATATTGGTATCAAAATATCCATAATATGAACATATATATTTATGTCATGCAAATAAATGCAGTCATTCTATATCTGTCTTTTTCCTTCTGGCTAATTTCACTCAACATGATCTTCTCCATGTCCATCAATTTATAGGTAAATTTCATAACTTCATTTGTCCTAACAGCTGCATAGTATTCCATTGTGTAGATGTACCAAAGCTTCTTTAGTCAAAGACTCCTATCTTTGATGCACAAAAAATGCAGAAATCCTCAACAAAATCTCAGGAACCTGAATGCAATGAAAAGGCTTAAGAAGAATGTAAGAAATGGTGTGGCATAGGGAAATAAATTAATGTAATAAACCACATCAAAGATATAAATATAAAACATTTAAGCATACCAAATATGCGGAAAAGTTTTTAACAAGATTGAACATCTATTTAGGATTAAAAACTCTCTACAAAATGGGAATTGAGGGGAAAATACAGCAACACAGTAAAGTGTACATACATACAACAAACTCACAACCAGCCCATTCACTTTAATAGAAAAAAAAAGTCATTTTCATTTAATATAAAGCAAAAGACTAAGATGACAAATCTCATCACTATTATTCAACATATTATTTGAAATAACCACAACAATTTGGCAAGTGAAATAAATGAAAGGGACCAAAAATGGAAAATAAGAAAATCTGAAGACTATACTAAAAATTATTTGGAATGATAAAGCAACAGTTAGGTGGCAGGCTCTAAAAACAATACACAAAATCTCTTGCATTTTTACTTGTAAACAACAAACCAGAAGAGCAAGAAATCAAGAAGACAATAGCACTTATAATGGTGTCAAAGCAATTAATACTCAGAGTCAACTGAACAAAAGAGGTTTTGACTTTTAAATCAAAGAGACATGCTATCTCAGAAACCCCCATCTCTACACTACAAAGGCATTCCCAAGCAGATTTCGGCTCAAAACATTAGCACAGTAAAGGCCCTAGGTGAGGTGCAGGGAGGGATTACCTAAGGGCATTGGACCCTCCCTGCTTTCCATAACAGTGGGAGGAAGGTCTGAGTTACGTGATATAAACTAGCGGTTCCCGCCTCCCTTCCTTCTTCCTTGTGGGATCTCTCCTGCGGCGTCATTCCCTTGGAAGCTTTTACACGTGGTGGTCGCCATCTTGGCCTACACGTGGCTGGGGTTCTAGCCTGGAATCCTAAGCATCGGGTTTTTCCTTTTGCTGATTTGTATGCCTGAACCTGCGATAAGTAAAGCCTTTTTAAAACTGCACGGATTCCTGAGTTTTCATCTGTTCCCGCCCGGCCGGAGGTAGAAGGGAACTCGCTTCCCGGCATTGTCGGGGACCCGGCGGGCGCCCGACATTTGGCGTCCCTGGGAGGGGCACGACGAACATCGTCTGGTCTAATTATAATCGGACAGAGATCATCTGCCTCCGAACCGTGAGTAAAATGATGGATATCTCATGGTATAGATACATTGTATCTTTTATTGGCTCAGAACCATACATAGCCCAGTCTATAAAGTTCCTTTCTGAGAACTACTCTATCTTTTCACAAATCATCTGGGTCCTTGCGATTTTTAAACTGTACCTTTGTGTAAGGACAATGTTTAAGAGAGAGAGGGAAGAAAGTAATAAATTGAATGCAATCTTAAGGGACGAGGTTTACTCAGCGATTAAAGAAATAAGTGAGGATCATAAAACTACAGGTAGACTGGTCTTAAAGCTTGAGGACAGAATCATTAAACAGAGTTTAAAATTTGAAAAAGAAATTAGAAGAACAGGAAAGTGAAATTATTAAACAGAATTTAAAAATTCAAAGAAAAATTAGAAGAACAGGATTTAAAAATTCAAAAGAAAAATTAGAAGAACAGGAAAGTAAAATTATTAAACAGGATTTAAAATTTGAAGTAAAGTTTGAAGAGCAGATGCAGCGGCCCTTAGGAGTCCTGCAACACTCGTTAAAAGAAATGAAAAGAAATAAATGAACACAAGAAATGGGAGCACAGTCTATGCTCCTTGGAAGAATTAACATAATTAAAATCATCATCCTACAAAAAAGTATCATACAAATTTAATGTAACTCCTACCTAAATTCCAAAGGCATTCGTTTTGGAAATAGAATATTTATAAAAATTCATATGGAATTACAGAAGATCCTCAATTATCAAAGAAATGTTAAGAAAGAAAAGGTGGAAGTCATCACAGTACCAGAATTTAAACTATACTATGAAGCTATAATATTCTAAACAGTATAATAAAAGCAGAATAAAGAAATATAATTAAGAGCCTTGAAGTAAAAGTTACTTATACCATTTGTGACAAAGGAGTCAGTACACATATGTAGAAATTCTCCCCAATGAATGGGAAAACTGGTTGATCAAATGCAGAGGAATGAAACTGCTCATTATCTCACATCATGCACAAAATAACTCAAAAGGGAGAAAAAGACCAGAATTCACAAAATAATTAAGGAAAGTTAGCAATGATGTTGGCTTTCAGTGATATTGGCTTCAATTGTCTTTTTCAATATACTTTACCAATATAAAGCAATTATATTGGTAAAGTCTTGGCCCCCAATAGGGGGCCCAAGTATCCCCCAATAAGGGATCAACCCAGAGCCACGGCAGAGCCTGGCAAGCTACCTCTGATGTATTCATTATGCCAAAATCAGTAACAATAGTGAACCTCATTCCCAAAGAATGGAGTCCTTACGGTGCCCGCTCAAGGAAATCAATGAACAATGGAAAGACAAGTGATACAAGTGATTGATATATTTATGTATTTATTTATGTATATATTCATGGCAGAGCCAGGCAAGTTATGCATATCGTATTCAATATGCCAAGTACAGTAATGATGATGGACCTCATTCCCATGACCTTACTGAATGGTTTGAGGTTCTTCATGTTCCTGTAATAAACAGATGCCCTAGGACTACACTAGCACATGACAGGGATGAATGGGGACGTTACTGGTGCCCGCTTGAGCAAAATGATGATCAACGGGAAGACAAGTGACAAGTGACAAAAGAAAACAAAAAAAAATTAACAATTGGAATTACATCAAACTAAAATTTTTAGCACTGCAAAAGAATTGACAGCTAAAACAAAAAAAGATCCTAATGAATGGGAGGAAATATTCATGTATCATACATCTGACAAGGACTAATATCCAATATATGTAATAAACTCACAAAGTTTACTTACAAAACACACAATCCAACCAAAGGTGGGGAGCAAAACTGCAGACTCTTGAAAGAAGATATGCAAATGGTTACCTAAAAAGAAAAAAAATCAGTCATATATTATGATTGATTTTAAATAAAATGCAAATCAAACCAGCAATGAATTATCGCCTTATACCAGTAAGAATGGCTTATAACAAAAAAAAAAAAAAAAGAAAAAAAGAAGAAACAGTAAGTGCTGACAGACATTTGAAAAAAGGGGGGACTTTTCAGTGTTGGTGGGCATGTAAACAGCTTTAGCCTCTGTGAAAAATAGGCTAAAACTTTTCCAAAAACAGGGGCCAGGAGGATATATCATTGGTTGGAATCTACCACATATGTATGTGGGAGGTGGAGGGAAGGTAAGATAAAGAAGGGAGAAGGGACCAGTTTGACAATAGTAGTTGGAAATAGTAATGCTAGACTAGAACTGAGTATTGCAAGTAAGTAGAGGGAGATACATGATAACCCTTCAGTGTCTGTATTGCAAACTATGCAGAGAGGAGAGAGAGAGAGAGAGAGAGAGAGAGAGAGAGAGAGAGAGAGAGAGAGAGAGAGAGAGAGAGAGAGAAGAAAACTATTTGTATAGAAGCAGACTTTGGGAGGGTGGTGGGAGGGAAAGTGGAAACATTGGTGGTGGGAAATATGCACTGGTGGGGGGATGGGTGTTGGGGCGCAGTATGACTGAAACCCAGTCATGAAGAACTTTGTAATGGTCTATCACAAGGTGATTCAATAATAATAATAAAAACTTCTCAAAAAAAACAGACTTACTTCACTTATATCACTTGTCTTCCAGTTATTCATCAATTTGCTCGAGCGGGCACCAGTAACATCTCCATACATGCTAGTATATGTTAGCTGTCACATGCTAGTATAACCTAAGGGCATCTGCTCGCTCCAGGAACACGAAGGCCCTCAAACCATGCATTCAGGTCATGGGAATGAGGTCTATAATTGTTACTGGTTTTTGTCATATCAAATATGACACTGGTAGCTTGTCAGGCTCAGGAATATTTATTTAATGATCCAGAAATTCCATGCCTTTCTATTTATCCCAAGGACACATAACACCATTTCAGAATGATATGTGCACACTATGGTAACCAAGGTCTGGAACAACCCAGATGTCTCACAGAGATGAGCCGGTAAAGAACTTTTTGTCATACACAGCAGAGTACTGCTATAAGAAAAAAAATATGACTGTCATTTGCTACAAGATTAAAGCAGACTGTCATGTTAAGCAATATTTTATAAGTAAGAGAAGGGGCATGGTGGGAAGTAGACAATAGTAATAATCCCTTAGGTTCTGACCCCAGAACTGAGTTTACCAGATGTTGAGCAGGAGGACAGTGAGCAGGAAGAAGGTTCAGAGGTGGAGGATGTGGGCCCTTTAGTAGAGTGGGTTATGGTAGTACTATGCCCTACACTTATAAGGGATTTGGACCCTTTAGTAAAGAGTGGGTTATGGTAATATTATGCCCTAACACTGATAAATATGTGCATACTTAAAACCAATGTAACAGCAAGTAAAAACTGAACAAAAAAGAAAGGGAAAAGGCAATCCAGAGTCTCAGAAAAAATGTCTTTGCAAACCGCCTAAGAGACTTCCATTTGGGGATATGTAAAGAACTCTAACAGCTCAGTATCAATAAGATGGATTTGTGTCTTTTCAAGCCCATGCAGAGAAGACATTTCTCTGAAAAAAAATACATGGAGAAAGCCAGTGAACACGTGTAAAGACATATTCATCGCATTAGTAACTCATTATTAACTAGGCAAATCAATCAAAACCACAAGATCTGCTCTGTTACAAAAAGGAACAACAAAAATGTTATTGAAATCTTTGAGACTGAAATCCTGATAGGTTGCTGGTGGGAATGTTAAATGTGTGAAGCCACACTGGAAAATAACTAGCAGTTTCTTGAAAGGAAAGTGGACTTGCTCTATTAGCCGCATCGTCCTCAGAAAAGCTTCACATCTATTCGTGATAGAATAAGGGCTGGATTTGGCCCCTGACTTCATTCAAGAAACCTAATCTGCAAATTCCTAACAGGCACCTCCAAATTTTCCACTCTACAACTTCTTCAGAGATATCGAACCATGCCTTAAAAAGTATTATTACAAACTAACCCTCCTTCGCCCACCACCACCAACACAGCCAAGCAGAGGGAAACTTGTGATTTGCCACAATAAAGTCAGTCAGATTGCACTTTACCAGGAAGGTCACAAAGGATGAGACGGTGCTGACAAGGCTGCAAGCGAGCCTCAGCATTCTGGGATAGGGAGTGATTGACCGCTTATTGAGCACCATTTCCTGCTTCCCCAAACTGGCTCTCTGGCTCCAGACACCGTTGCTAACTGGTTCATTAAGAGCAAAGGCTGGAATGTTTCCACAACTGTGGCCATAGGGTGATAAGCAAGCAACAGGCATCTTTAACATATAGCATTGAAGCCATGCTAATCTCCTATTCTATTTTAGCAGGGCCTTTCTTGCTTGGGGCATATTTTCAGCCCTCACTGTCCAAACTAAGATAAAATTGTTTTCCCCAGAGGACTATTCAAATCCTACAGGAACTCCTGGTGCATGTCCAGTATTTAGGAAACTGTCTCCTACACAACCTTCCTTGTGTTACTGGCCCACTGGCCAGGCAGGGATAAGCAACTCTGTATATGTTATTCATTGATCTGCTTTAAGCATCTACCTAGACTGTGAACCATAGCGCAGACCCTATCAGGCATTAGGCAACCAATGGTCTTGAGTCATTTCTGGAAACAGTAAGGGGATTTTTCAGACTGGACAGATGCTTTTGAATTCCTTGAAGAAGAGTTTAAGCCCTCTGAGCATGCTCCCTTTGGACAGGGAGCTTCGATACTATCCTGTGTATCGAAGGATAGAACCTCTGATACTTCCTATAAGGTGCATGCATATCCTGTGCAGGCTCCCTTCCCTCCAGATAAAACTGGCCCCCTGAAAACTGTCAACAGTAATTCCTAAATGCAGAGCCAGGAATAGGTCCTGAGCACTACCAGATGTGGCTGAAAAACAAAAATAAGCAAATGAACTCCCCTAAAACAACTTTGCCTAATGAAAGGAGTTCTGGTGGTGGTGGTTTGGGGTGGGGGCTGTGGGCACAAAGAAAACTGGGTTTATAATATACTCACTTATAAATAATATAATTTAACTTTATACTAAAGTTAAATTCCTTTTAAAAGATACATTAATAAGGTCAAAGCTTAGGACCATTTTTTTAACTCATTTTTAGAACTCATTCTTTAAAGTGCCATTCATCCATGCAGGGAGTATAATCCAAGAGCAGAAAAGGATTGAAATCGTGATTAAACAATAGTTTCCTACTATTTCCTTGATAAAATAATTTATAAACCAGTCGCAGGGGTCTTTTGGTGCTGTTACACAAGTTCCCAGCTCTCTTCAGGCTCAAGTCACCTGACAAAAGTTGACAAAAATTGATGCTTAAGGTTATACCTTCTTTTTTTTTTTTTTTTTTTTTTGCTTTTTGGGTCACACCCGGCGATGCTCAGGGTTTTCTCCTGGCTCTGCACTCAGGAATCACTCCTGGCAGTGCTCGGGGGGACCATATGGGATGCCGGGATTCGAACCCGGCCGGCACAGGCCGGCCCTGTGCAAGGCAGACGCCCTACCCGCTGGGCTATCGCTCCGGCCCCAAGGTTATACCTTCTTATGCCTGTGCTGAATTTGAAAGACTTCTCCCAGGTTCTTGGTTTCCTGTTTAAGGCTTTATTCCCTATTTCATGTGGCTGTGATTTTTTACCAATCTTAGAAGCATTGTTCACTACAGCTACCGTTTCAACAATCTCATTAAGATGGGCTAGAAATATGTGGAATGTTCATGAAATTTAATCATTATACTGAAGTTTCATCCTTTTTAATTAGCAACTAAAAGTTATCTGTTAGAAACCCAAACATTTGTTCTTTCTTATTTCCTACATTAAAGTTATTGGTACCGTTTATTCATTAAACATTGTGTTTACTCATAAGTCCTGGAGACTTCTTTTTTCCTTTTTTAACATTTTATTATACCACAGTGAGATACACAATTACAAAGATGTTCATTTTGAGTTTCGCTCATATGGTGTTCCAGTACCCAGTGCCCAGTCGCTCAGGAGGCACCCGGGAGGCATGGCGGGTTCTAGCCCTGGCCTGCCACCCCAGCAGAGCCTCACAACAAGCCAGACGAGCCCCCGCCCCTCCACCCCCCCCCTGACTCCATGGAGGCTGCTGTTTTCCACATCCGGACTTCTTTCTCGTCACAACTCCACCCAGCAGACCAGACTATCACAGCCCGGATCATCGACAGCCACCCTGCAGCAGTTTTTTTTTTTTTTTTCGATCCGGCCCAGGTATGCTGAACCAGAGACTTTCAGACATGGGGCAGAGCTGCTACTTGCTCTCCCTGTGCCCAGCCGCTCAGGAGGCACCCAGGAGGCATGGCTGGTTCTAGCCCTGACCTGCCACACTAGCAGAGCCTCACAACAAGCCAGACGAGCCCCCCACCCCGCCCCACTCCATGGAGGCTGCAGTTTTCCATATCCGGACTTCTTTCTCATCACAACTCCACCCAACAGATCAGACTATCACAGCCTGGGTCACGGCCGCTAGCGGCCATGCGGTTTATCAATAATTGCTTTATTTAGAGGTGACTACAAGAGTATGCCACCCACATGGCAAGCCTGGCAAGCTGCTTGTGTCGTATTTGACCTGCCAAATACCAGTAACATTTATATTAGGTCATTTCCATGACCTAATATAATGGTTTGGGGGCTCTTTATGTTCCTGGAGCAAGCGGATGCCTTTGGGTTCTACTAGCATGAGACAGGACATATGGAGATATTACTGGTGCCCACTCTAGCAAATAGATGATCAATGGGAAGATAGTGATAGTGATAGTGATGGTGTTCTAGTACCCATCCTCCCACCAGTGCCCATTTCCCACCACCAATGTCCCCAATTCCCTCCCCACCCCTAGCTTGCCTCTATGGCAGATTCTTATCTCTTTTCTCCTCTCTCTCTCTCTCTCTCTCTCTCTCTCTCTCTCCTTCTCTTACACATTGTGGATCGCAATACATACATTTAGAGGTTATCATGTGTATCTTTTTACCTGTATTCAATGCTCAGTTCTAGGCTGGTATTTTCACTTTTGACAATTATTAGCACACTGTTCCCTTTTCTGTCTTACCTAACTTCTGGACTCCCACTGATTTTACTCCAAAGGTATATGAAGTTCTTTGAAATATTTCTGCAATTCCATGCTTTGGTCTTCACTTAGTTCTTGAATTTCCACTTAATACTGCTTTATCACAGCTGTTCCTCATGGGAGTGGTGGTTTTCTCATAAAGGGATTTTTGCTGCTTGTCCCTTGTTCTTTCAACAAGATCTTGACATTGATAAGATCAGTCTCTTTGTATTGCTAATTATCTGGTCATAAAATGGTTTGTTGGAGGCTGAATTTATCTCCTTAACCAACAATTGTACAGGAACAGACAACTCTCATCCTTTCAATGAGGGAAAATTCAGATGCTAAGAGGAAGCATTTTTTTGCTTTCACTAGGATTAATCTTCCCAAGGTCCTCAACTGAACCATTTCAACAGTTCTCCTTCTCCTGCCTTTTTTCCCAATGTACTCCTATAAGGTTCATGCATGTCTTGTGTTCTCTGACAACATGTAGAGGGAAATGAAATGCAGTTACAGATGCCTTCTGTGACGTGGGGAGGAGAGAGATGGCAGCCTCAAGAAGGGAGACTATTTCCCTCTCCACATCTCAGTCACTGGGGAAGGGCCAGAGAAACATCTAGAACTGAGAGTCTGTGACAAGCACCAGCAGGTACAGACTGCATGTCTTACCAGTCCCCCATGGAGATCACCAAGCTGCACCTAGGATCCACTTGTTGTGCCCGTTGTGGGAAATGACCCCTGACACCTGACTTTTCACAGAGCTCCACCCAGGCTTGAGTTAAAAACTACTGTTGGAGGAAAGGGAAATTCAGTTCTATACCTTACCCAAACTTTCCTGTTCTATGACCTTTCCCACAAATAAAAGCATTTGCGGAGGAGTTGAATATTGAAGTAAAACAGTTTTATTCAGAGATTATGAGGGAGGAAAGAGAGAATAATGTTCAAGAGAGAATGCAGCTTCTTCAGAGGGGAGAGGGCTTCTCAGTTCATTTCTCTGGAGGAGATGTGCCCAGCAGCCCAACCCCACTTCAGTGTGGAACCACCCCACTTGCCTTTGTAGAGTTGATTTCATAGATTTTCTCCCCCAAATTTTCCCACCTGGGGTTTCCTACACAGATAAGAGTCTGTTGCTGTGGTGTTGCCAAGAGGGAGAGCTTCAAACTTTTCGGCGTGCACTTTCATGCTCTCATTACAACCCTAAATTCCTGCTGGTCTGGCACCAGTTGGTCATATTGGACCTCAGTTCCTGTGTCCACCAAGTGGGTCTTACCATAGTGCTTCTTAGGACAAGTAACAGAGTAACTTCTTTCAATCCCATCTCGGTTTTATTTCTCCCAAGAGCTGTTTACCAGCGATCTACCTGTTTACTTAATTAAGCCCTAACTCAAAAGGAGGATACCAGGAGTATGAGTCCTCTTGAAGAGGATCTACAGATCCACCACAGCTCTGATATTACTTGCAACCCTCTATTTCCCAGGATGGAATTTGACCATTTTAGTCAGTGTGTCAACTTGACTGAGATGAGGGGTGTTCAAAGTATGTGACAAATTATGGGTCAAATTTCAGAGATAGTTCTGTGCAACCTTCCATCTACTCAAGCAGGGCCCCAGGCAAAGAAGAGCCAGGTGGCAGCTACCTCTCTGCCTCTTACTCCCCAGACTCATATAGAAGGCTCTGGGAGGCTTTTAGCACTTTTTGGCAGTGCTAACTATAGGGGACTGGTTGAGTTGTGAGTGTAAAATGCTTCTTGATGGTCGTTAGCCATGCATACAGACACCAGTCCCAGCTTGTAATATGTTAAGATGTACCTAATGAGACATTGTTTGCACTCCTTCCAAGACATACACTTAAGACTAGCACACTCAGAATTGATTCTCCTCATTCCAGCTTCCATTAAATTGTAAGTACTCTTTATAGGGGGATTAGAGTGCTCTTTAAAAAAACCAAATGCATTAAGCCTTCATCCCTGGTTCTTAAATCAGCATTTCTAAACACAGGCCACAGAGCATTGCTCTATATCAGTACCTGGGGAATATTTAGTTTGTTACTCACATATTTTTCACATCCCTATCCAGACTTACTTTTTTTCAACCCTCAGGTATATAGGTAAGGAGTTTGCATTTCAATCATATTTTTAAATGGTTTAAGAACTGGACTGAAGTCTCATTTCATACTTTTAAACCTTGAGATACAAAAATGTTCATCAGGGGCTGGAGCGATAGCCCAGTGGGTAGAGCGTTGCCTTGCACGCGGCAGGCCCTTGCCAGCCTGGGTTCAATCCCCGGCATCCCATATGGTCCCCGAGCATGGCCAGGAGGTAATTCCTGAGTGAAGAGCCAGGAGAAACCCCTGAGCATCGCCGGGTGTGACCCAAAAAGCAAAAAAAAAAAAAAAAAAAGTTAATCAGTTTCCAAGAGACTGCCAAGATGAAAGAAGAATACAAATCTCACCGTACTGAGTAAGCAAATAAAGCAACTGCACACATTATTTTTCTACCATAGAGCTTCTTTAAGCTACCTTTGGGGCATTTTAATGGGATTTAATTTTCCAAATCTAGTAATTGTTTTAAGAACTCACAGATCACATCTTTTAAGGCAGCTATTCCAGAACTAATTTGGCTTACTGCCTCACCCCACTTTTCAGATAAAAAGTTGCTCAGTGTCTCTCCCCTGGAGATTGACTTTCTTTAAGTAATCAGAAAGCTCTCTCTCAATTGTACCTGAAGCAGTTCTCTATGTCTTTGATGGGGTGGAGAATAATGTCACGCACTTTGGGAAGCACTAATCTAAGCTATTCTGACACTGCCACCACCTACCTTTCACTTCCTTCTTCAGACCCTTGGCCACATTCTATGACAGGCTTAATTGTCTTCCCCTTCCAAACCAAGTGAGTTCTCAACTTACTGAACATTAGAGCCACAGATGAATCAATCTTCTATAAGCATTAATGCCCACATCATAGTCTCATTCCTGTTGCATTGGAAATCTTGGAGCTGGAATCTAAGTACCAATATTCTTAAAGCTGGTCAGGTGATTCAAAGTGCAATCAAAGGTGGAGTCACTGTTTTGAGGGAACATTCAATGCAGTTTCTCATAGATTCTCTGCCTGTTCACATTTTGAGCAGCTGTTCTACCTTCATGTTTCTTCTTGATCACTTGATCACTTGAATCCCGTTATTCATCGATTTGCTCGAGCAGGCACCAGTAACATTTCCATTGGACCCTATCACGTGCCAATGGACCCTATCATGTGCCAATGTAGCCCAATGACATCTGGTTGATTCAGGAATATGAAGAGCCTCAAACCTTTCCTTCAGGGTCTTTATAAGGAAGTGTGACTATCTTGTAGGTGGGCAGCCACGTGATCTTTTGACATCCCGTGGGATCCAGTCGGTAATGGCTCTAGTCCAGCGGTTGTCTCTAAATTGCATTACATGTCCAGCCCATCTGATTTTCGATGCCTTGGCAAACGAGACAACCTTCATGTTTATGCCCTGGAAAAGAATTGTCTCATAACCCCATTTATCCCTTGAACACTCCCCTCAAACACTCTCACACCATACATGACAGCTTGCAGATCCTTGGCCACCAGTAAAATTGCACCATTGCTGGTAAAACATGCAGGTGAAATGGGAGGGGAAAAGATGACAATAGAGTGACACTCATTCCCAGTTGGCTTGAAACGATGCTGTCAAGGGATAAATATCCAGGGGTTGACTTTAACACTAAGGTTCTGTCAGCCTCAGTAAGGCCACCATGGAGCTATACCTGAGATCCACTTGATCTGCGTGATCTGAGAGTTGGTCCCTTCCACCTGGATTTTCAGATGGTTCTGGTTCTCCGGTTGGGTCACAGTTACACTCTTCACAACAAAAGAAGTTGGCCAGGCTTCTTTCGTATTCCAGGTTCTTTGTCTCTCTCACAATGAAAAATTTTTGGAGAAGACTATGAGGCAAAATAGTTATATTAAGGAAAAAGTGAAAAGAGGAAGAGAGTCCCATCAATCAGAAGAAAATGTTGTAATATGTAAGGTCTTCTCCAAACTTCTCTTAGTTTAGACTCTGTATGGTGGAGTCATTGCCATGCATTGTCAGGGAAAAATGCTTCAAACCCTGGTGATTTCTTTGTTCCCTGAGTGATTTTGCTGCTGAGTTATTGCCTAATGGATTCTTATCAAGTTTTGAGCTGGAGTTATTTGAGTTTTGAGTTGGCAGTAGGGTGATATTTTTCTCTCTAAACATGTCTTGGTTTTATGGCTTTCTGAAATTCATTGCCAAGTCCTCCTTACTTGACTGGCTACTTCAAGATCATTTGGCATTTCACTATAACCAACCTGGCCTATTGTGGGCACAAACCTCATAAAATCAAGCCACCAATTTTATACCTTCTTTCTTTCAGTCATTCACTCAGCCTTACTTTCTTGCCCTGATACCACCATACCAAACAGCCCTCCTCTCCCCACACACACTATATTGAGTCATACTTCAAAGCTCACCACATCAAAAATATACTCTCACCTCTAGTACCCACTAAACTCAGTTCACCTTGCTTGCCAATGCCTAAAGTACTAATGGGAAACAGTTTGATTAAGGGGTGACTACACTGACATTCTGCATGAAAAACTCAAAAGCCTTTGTGCATTCCAACCAGCTTCTCATAAAGATGATGATCCCTAAAAGCTCCCCACTCCAGTGAGATGGTGATCCCCACTCCAGTGAAAGCTCCACTACTCCAGTGAAACAGGCCGGGATTTAACTTTCTGGGAACAGGGTCTGACAAGAACACAGTAATTGGGATCTCAACTGAATTGGTAGAACAGATCTCTAAACTTATCACAAACTGCAAAAGAGTGCCAAATTATTCAAGAAATAGTTATTGAGCCTAAGTATATGCTAGGCCCTGTGCTAAGTGCTGGCAATGCAAAGGTGAGTAAAAAGATTAAATTCTTGTTACACAAAGTTTCCTTTAGGTAAAGGAAGGCATCAGATAAACAGTTTTATTGGTCCATAAAAATGCAATATGGCAGTGAGAGAACGCACTGGAGAAGGACTGATGGAATTGATGGAGATATTGGGGAAAGATAACTAGTGTTAACTAAGTGAAGAGCTGGATAGCCAGTGGGAAATGTAGACATTGGGGACAACTTATACTGAGGCAGGAGGGGCTACATTGGAAAGAGAGCAGCATTCTCAGGAAAGAATGAAAGGGGACATCCCAAAGTCAAACATGGCTCATTGTCCAGCCATGTTCCCTGGGCAATAGGAAGCCAAGATGTTCTTGTAGATCTTCACTTTAAAGGATCCTAAGGCTCCTGCTGAGAGTTAGTTTGAGTGAGGCAGAGGGAGCAGTGTAGACTAGTTTGCTAAAGTTCTCAGCAGGGTTGGAAGTTAGTGTTGGTAATCAAGGTTTCAGTTGCTCACTAGTCCTCACAGCTTGGCCTGTGGTGGTGTCTGAGAGAAGGACAGAAGAGAAAGGATTTTGGAAATCCATGTTTAGGAAGTGAAGTTGGGGGTCTGGCACTGAACTTGACTGCTTTGGTTTCCTTCTACCTCTTACCTTCCTCCTGGGGCTAGGCACAGACAAATTCTCTTCCTAAAGCAGATGCTTGTTGAGTTTAGACCATGCAAGTAGGGAGATCCTTGTAATACCACTCCAAGGGAAGAAAGTGACAGACACACGCTTAGTAGAAAGACACGTGGGGGATATAGGAAAAGTTCCATTTGGAGGCACAAATTATTTGATCATCACCTCAGATAGGGGTGCGGGGTTGGTGCTATTCCCTCCTGCAAGGAGGGAACCTTTTTAAGCTCCGGCCATGGAAATCAGGAATTTCCTGGCTGGGACCAGCAGACACCACAGGGCCCTAGAAGTCAGCATGATCCAGGGACCGTGAGGGAATGACAGAGCAGGACTAACATTGGGAGCACCTTGGGCACAACTGGGGAATTGGGAGAATCCCATGGGGGATGCACAGAGAAGCCACAGAAGTGCATTTTGAATCAGTCATACAAGAACAAGGAATTGGGAAAACTGAGCAAGCAAGACCAGATCTTCACCCATCTTCACAGGGGCAAGGCTGGAGGGCGGAGCTAGGTGCTGGGATGTGACCCAGACTGACTTAGACTCAAAAGACGTCACTCCTGGGAGCAGAGATAACAAGTTTCAGCAATGAAAAGCAGGAGTGAGAGCTCTGCATTAGGCTCACTTTAGTGGGTTAGTCGGCTGGTCCAGGCGCAGGCTCCATAAAGACTTCTATTGCCTAACTGTACAATTTATTTTAAGTGACATTTGTGCTAGAGCACTCTCCCTGCTCCTCCACTTGAAAGAGAGACAGAGAGAGAGAGAGACAGACAGATAGAGAGAGAGAGAGAGAGAGAGAGAGAGAGAGAGAGAGGGAGGGAGAGAATACCATGTTAATTCAGTTTATAAATTGCATCTTTAGTGCCAGAGGTCAGGATTCACCATCTCTGGTTCCTTCTTGGAGAAGAGCAGGAACACGTTTTGATCTAGGATAAATATATTTATCTAGGACCACATATTTATCCAGGATATGGGTCAGGGATGCCAGTGGGGGGCTAGTTACTTCCTTATAAGACGAAATTAGCTGAGTTATACCAAGGCACCAGATATTTAATTTTTATTTTTTTATTTCTTCATAATTAAAAATTTCACCCATACAAAGACAATAAAACCTTGACTTCAGTTTATCAGAAACAAATGGAGCTATAATTCATGTATTTCTTTATGATAGTTAAAAAAAATGCCAATGGGAAGCTAGGCCCTCATACACTCTCCCTTTGAATACAAAAGCTTTTGTTTGTGTGCCAAAAGCAAGAAGCATTGTCTGTATCCACAGCAGTTTAACCATAAACATGGAGTAGGGAAAAAATAGGATGTGATGTTTGCCTCCTAGAAATAGGGAAACATCTCTTGGAACATGAAGATTTTTAGAGGCGTCTTGAGGAAATGGTTCTTAGATAAAGTTGTTAAGCTCCGAGATGGGTTACATATGGAAACCAGTCAGAAAATCCTCCTGGATACTTCCGGATAAATAGAGGAATATCTAAGAATACTGGCGTATTACTTAGAAGTACCTTGGAAATGGGTGCATTAGAAAAATGAAAATAAGACAGAAGCTGATTCAGCCCATGGGGGAAGTTGTCCCCATGAAGGGATCAGCCAGGTGTATGGTGGTGGGCAATCTGTTGGCTCCCATGATCTCTCAAATGGGTTTAGAGGCAGGGCTGTGTTGAATATGCCTGGAGTTGTGGGGAGGAGGCTGGAGTTTAGACACAGACCCTGTACTACAATCCGAAGTGCAGACTCCAACCACTGAGACCACACGTGACACCTGGGAGCCAGGTAGGGGGGGTACTGCACTAGTACGAAGTGGTGATGAAAATGCAAGAGAAGGTGCTGAACCAGTGGGGGGGGTTGCACAGTGTTAGAGGGAAGTTTATGTCTTTCCCACTATCCTCCCGCCTGTCACATATAGGAATGTGGGATCCCAGAAGGTGAAGCTGAGCTTCCTACCAGCCTGATCCTGCTACTGATAGAGCTTGGGGGCAGATCTCCCAGCTCTTCCTCTTCCCCACATAGCCTTCCCTTCATCCAATTCTGAGCCCTGGGTTGTAAACTTGGAGCTCAGACTTGGTCCTCAGCAATGGGGGGTAGAGGGTTCTGGCTCATGACCTCTTTTGCCCTTCCTTGCATCCCAAGTGGCCTCAGATTTATATCTGGTACGTGACTCTCAAGTCTAAGTCTACTTTGTGAATGTTGTGGCCTTGTTCTGCAGCCAACTATTGACCCCATTTCACAGGTGGGAAACTGAGGTTTGAAGTGGGCCTATTGGGCTCCAAGTCTACACTCTCTGCCTCTTTTCATTCTATGTCTTCATCAGGCTGTCTGGGTTTGTAAATTGCCTCCTTCCCATCTGCTCCAGTGGGGCAGTCTGGACTGAGGGCTTCTGCAGTTTATTCTAAAACTGGCTTGGTCACTGGCCAGGATCGAGCTCAATAAATCTTTGAAGAGCACGTGATGGGGTTAAGGTACCTTAGTTTTTTTTTTTTTTTTTTTTGCTTTTTGGGTCACACCCGGCAATGTTCAGGGGTTACTTCCTGGCTATTTGCTCAGGAATCACTCCTGGCAGTGCTCAGGGACCATATGGGATGCCGGGATCAAACCTGGGTTGGCGGCATGCAAGGAAAATGCCCTACCCGCTGTGCTCTTGCTCCGGCCCGGCATTTTTTTAAATTTAATTTATTTATACACTGTGGTTTACAAAGTTGTTGATGATTTTTTTAAAGACATTCAATATTCCAATATCAATCCTACCACACTGTCACTTTCCCTCCACCATTGTCTCCGTCTTCCCAACCATTCCTCAAGCCTGCCAAAGGTGCCTTAGTTTCTGAGATGGTGCCTAGTTTATAAAACTGATGTCTGGACAAACAAGAACATTTGCAATCTGCTTCGCTCTGGAAGGGTGAGGCCCTTTTCTTTCCCTTCCCTTTGGAATCTTGTCTTTAATCTTCAGAAGCCATATTTAGTTCTCTTCCCATATTGGTGCAGGAAAGGTTTATAGGTGGAGAAATGTTTCTGCCTTTCTGTAACAATCATTTGGTAATTTGGCTTCTAAGAAACTAGATTCCTCAGGAGTGAGGCTGACCTACCTCTGCTATCTTAGCAGCTCACCTCAGGGCTCCTCAAACAGGAAATGGGTCTATCTGTCTCCATTTCTGCCCCTCCTTCCTTCCTGCCTCTCTCCTTGTCATCTCCCCACACTGGAGTCACAATCACTGTATGCACACGGGAGGGCATAAACAAATACAATGCAAATATCTTGTTGCTTGCAGCTGCAGTTCTTATTTTCTGCTAACAATGTTTTCTTCTCTTTCTTTTGAAAGTTTTAATGGTATTCACTTTAGCTGTATTTCTAATCTTTCAGAAAAACAATGAAAACTCATATCTAAGCACAGACTCCTGTGATGAATGAGTTTAGCTTTTAAACTACCTTTTTCCAGCCATTCCAGACCTACAACTGTGCAGCTTGGCCTCATGTCATGTGGCCCATGGAGTTCCAGGGGACGGTAAAGACTCGGCCAGTCCCTGGCGTGTCCTGCATAGTTGTTAGCGCTTGCTCATCATGCAGGCAGCCACGCTGGCCGGACTTGGAGTGGGGACTTGGGCTCCTCCACCCATTCCTCAGACTCCATGTCAGTAGGTGTGGCCCTGAGCTCCCAGCCACCACAGCCAAGTGCCAGTAGACAGACACTTCAGAGCGCGGAGCAGCCATGTGACAATCTTAGACTATAATGTGTTGCAGGACACTTCTGCATCTCCCTGAATTGCCTCCTGCAGGTCACTTCGTAGATAGGGGGGGTAGTTTAAATGTGGCAGTTTATCTGACCATGTATTCTGTACTGGTTGGTATAAATATTCTCTCATGCTACCACAATCATCCTGGGACTAGCTAAATCTTACCAGCATATTTGCCTGGCCACGTTGAATCTCTTAAGTAATTAGACCAGAGAGAAATGCTGTTTGCCTCCAAGCAAGCAAGCATGGCTCCCTGATAACTCAAAGGCAACTAAAATACAAAACTACCGTGAAGTAGGGGCCGGAGCGATAGCACAGTGGGTAGGGCATTTGCCTTGCACACAGCTGACCTGGGTTCGATCCTCGGCATCCCATATGGTCCCCTGAGCACCGCCAGGAGTAATTCCTAAGAGTCAAAGTAACCCCTGAGCATGGCCAGGTGTAACCCAAAAAGCAAAAAAAAAAAAAAAAAAAACTACCATGAAGTAGACGAGACTCTTGTGAAGGCTTGAAAAAATATTTAACTGGCATTAGTATAGTCTTTGGTACAGAGGCTTGCCATCTCAGAAACCCCCTTCTCTACCCTATAAAGGCATTTCCAGGAAGATCTTGGCTCAAGACATTAGGTGACATGATGGGAGAAATTACCTGAGGGCATTAGACCCTCCCTGCTAGGGGAAATTACATTTAGCTTATAGCTCCTCCCAGCTCTGCTAGGAGACTTTGAATTAGCTCTGGGTCCTTGTAAACAGCCAGAAGACCTCCTGAAGTTGCTACATTTCTATAGAGCTATTTTCCTGTTTTCATCTCTAGATAGCCCGGCCCATTCTGGGAAGTTTGGGTGGATTTCTAGCTATAAAATAAGCTGCAAGAAGAAAGAAGCCCTTTCCCCTTTTGCCATTTCAGCTTCCCTTGGAGTTTTGCTTCTCCGTCCTTCTAATAGATAGCTCTTATGACTAAGTAATACCTAAAAAATATCCTAACCCAATTAGATTTATCCATGGATATAATCCCAGCATGAAAGATTAAGAATGTGTCTCCCCACTACCCCTATTTTTAGTTTAGTTATAAGCATTTTTCATTGCCTACACCAGGGCACAAGCGCAGCAGTGTTTGATTCTGATTTCTCTGTGTCAATTTGGTGAGCCTTGTTTCATCTGAATAGGATCTCTTCTTTATCAATAGATCAGTGTAAAATGGTATCCTTCAAGGGAAGAGTGATCCTACAGTAGGTAGTGCACTTGCCTTACTTGTGGTCTACTTGAGTTTGATCCCTGGTATCCCATATGGCTCCCTGAGCACTGCTGGGAATGATTCCTGAGCTCAGAGCCAGAAGAACGCTCTGAGCACCACCAGGTATGAACCCCAGACCAAATAAATAAATGAATAAATAAACAAATAAATAAATAATAAAGCTGGACTCTTTAACCAATAGAAAGGCATATCAAATGAGTATAGTTGAAAATCACAAAGGCTTATATACTCAGTGATTAAAGACTCAATAGTCAAAAATGTTCTTCATTCCCCATAGTCCAAGTTAGAATGGGTGAGAGTTTATGTAGTATATTTGGGAATGATGCATAATAGGTTTTAAGTTCTAGTCACAAATGATCAGAGTTATAGGGAAGAGTTCAGATATCAGATGGTCAGTGTCAGCTAGGACTATGAACTCAGAAAGGTCACTCAGAGACTGTGCAGAGTAAAAGCTGGAAAAAGCTAAAGGAAAACTTTATAAAAATGGATAACTAAGAGGTAGAGAAAGAAAAATCCATAAACTATACTCTCAGGAAGTTGATAGAAGTTGCAGGAAAGGTGAAAATAAAATGAAGTGGAGAAGGAAAAGAGAAGGAAAAACTTCCAGTGGGGAATCTATCAGCAGGGTGGGATGCTAGGGAATTTTTAGACAAACATCCAGCAAAAAGTAAAAGGGGAGTATTTGATAAGTTTAGCCAAATAAAATGTGTAAATTACAGATAAATGTAAGGTGAACTATTCTAAGAAAGTGGTATGAGTACATTGAGAAGAAACAGTCAAAATTGGGTGGTCTATGGAGGGATTGAAGCGTGGTTGTTTGGTTTTTCTGTTGTTCTTTTTATAATAGTTTCTTCTTATAAATAAGAAGGTTGATAAGGGGTAGTGAGATGATACAGGGGTCAGGATCCTTGCTTGCATGTGCTGACTCTCATATAACCCCCAGCTCTGCAAAGTGAGTCCTCCCTAGAGCAGAACATCTGAGTAGGTGTTTGAGTGACATATTCAGAGATGCTCTAGTGTGTGAGTTGTAAAACACGGGTGGGAGAACTAACACTAGAGACAGAATAGCATGCCATCTACCTGGGCAGGAAAGAAGGCAGATGACTGAGGGGAAATCTAGAAGACTCCTTGAGAAGGAGCTGTTGGTGATGCTTCGTCCTTGACCTTCATATTCTCAGTAAAATGTGAGAGGGAAGGGCAAAAATTCTCTGCTAGAAATGTAGAGAAGAAAGAATTTGAGTAGAAGCTCCCAGTTACTACAGCAATGATATAATATTAGCAAGCATTTTGGGCTGGGTGCAAGCAGAGTTTACAGGAGGGAATTTACAGGCTTGTTGGGCTGCCTGTGAGCTCAACTGAACAGTAGCACCTATGTGCAGAGGGTGGGACTTTCTCTCGCAGTACTCAGGGAGACTACATGGGGATGAAGAGGTCAGGTGGTCCAGTTTCTCTGGAGATGGAGTTTTTGGTGGGAGCAGAGAGATGTGGAGAAAGGAGACTTACAGAGGAGGGCAAGGACTTTGAACTGATGGGGAAGAAATTGAATCCACCAGGTGGTTACCTAATAATTGAGGAAAGATGACTATTTGGGGACCACAGAACAGATGATATGGAAAGAGCAAGGTCTGAGCAGCAGCAGCAAGGGGAAAGAATGGAAGGCAGGTGAGAGAGGTTGGGTGTTCACAGATGGAAGTGTGGCGACAGGGAAGAGGGACACCAAGCAGTGGGGTGTGGCAATGCAGCTGACATGGTACTTGAGGAGGGGATGACCAAATGGGAAAATGCTCTTTCAAGCAGAGGGGACACTCACATTTTGGACTAAAGCCAAGAACCAAGATTAGCTTGGAAGAAGAAGACAGATGCCAACTCCCTTTCCTCATCTCCCATCACCTGTCCATTGGCTCCATTTAACTCACTGCTCTTTTGAAGCTTGGGGCATTTTTCTTCCTTATTTCATTTACAGCATTGTGAGCCATTTCAACAAAACACAAGTGGGAGGCAGGAAGAAGGGCAGAATCAGTCCCCAGAATGTGCCCTTGCCCTATGACCTCCTGTAATGAGCAAGAACAAAGCTTCAAATGTGCTCAGTTTAGTTCTGTGTTAAGAATCAGCCTGTGAGAATCAGAGGTTGTGTTCTGCTACTGCCTCCCCACCTACCAGATTATCCGTCATGGTGAGCACCAGCTAATCTCTAGGGGTCATTTCTGGCTGCTTTTAGACTTCTAGGTTTGTTTTTTTATTGTCTTTAAGCCACCTGATCTAATATTAACAGGAGCACTCTCTTTTTTCCCTTGAAAACTCCTACTTTTATTGCCTTTTGAAAACTAAAACAACAGGGCTGGAGTGATGGTATGGCCAATAGGGCACTTGCCTTACATGTATCAGACACAGGTTTGATCCCTGGCATCCTATATGGTCCCCTAGGCACCACCAGGAATAATATCTGAGTGAAGAGCCAGGAGCAACCTCTAAGTATGGCCAGGAGTGGCCCCCAAACCAGTAAATGAATAAATAAATCAAATAAACTCTAGAGATGATAAATAATACTCTTATTTTTGTTCAGGACAAAAATCTCTCTATCATTACTTTCACCCGGGAATACATTTTCTTAAGAATTTCAATAGTCTATACCAACAGTTCTAAATAAGACTTTGCCATTTCGTCCCCCATTTGAAAAGAGGTTAGAGAGATGCTTCTTTAATATCAGAGACTGGAACCCCATTAAAGAATCCCTAATTAAATTCAGTCAAGTGCAATAAAGTGTGTTTGTGGCAAATGAGGGTGGGTGTGGAAAGACAGAGAAAGGATTTAATGCTTTAGGGTTGACTGCCTCGGACTGGTGAACACAGGCGTAGACATCAGCCCATCTGAGCCCATGCGTGAGTGTGATTTATAAGGGGCAGAAGGCCTCCGGAGCCTAAACATTCAGTGAGAGGAGCCGGCAGAAGTCACCAGTTCAGTCCCTCTGACTCATTGCTGCAATTTCTCCTGTGCCTGCCAGATCTGAAGCTCCCAGTAGCTCATCTCCATGACAACACAGGATTAAAGACATTAACTCAGTCAGCTTCTGGGCTGACAAGTGCCAGGCAAACATGTCGTTCCTGATTTTAAAAAAGAGTGTCATGGGAAAAGGTTGATTCCTTTGCCCAGAGTGTGTGGCAGTGAGCAGGCTAATACCACAAGCTGGAACCACAGTCCCAGTCTGTGGGGTGGGGGTGGGAGTGACACATAGGGCCCCCCCAGGGAGCAGAAAAGTGGCTGTGGATCCCAAATCTGGATCACATTCATGTGACCAGGCATGGGCACTCTGCTGGGGACAGTGGACAGTAAAGGGGGAAAGAAACACAACTCTAGCAAAGGACATGCTTCGCCTCAGCTCAGCAGAGATTCAGCAAAAGATGGATTTGGCGGCCAGAGCCTGGGTGCCCTTCCCACCTGCTAACTCCTCGGGTGACCTCATCTCTGCCCTTTCCTCTTGTCCTCCTCCAAAATGCCCCCCCACTCTCATTTTTCTTTTTGATATGTGGTGGTGAATCACAGCAACTAATGTCACTTAATGTTTCCCTTGGGGAGTCAAGTTCTAAACTTTGATCTTATGCAAATAGATTCTCTCTGATTCATACTTCAAAGGCATTCTAAGTAAGTCTGATTTCTACAGGGTAACACCATTCCAGAAAGATCCATATTTGTGAAGAATCCTGTCCTTACAGGCACAAATGCTACCTAACCCTCCAGTACTTTGGTCTTTTTGAGGTGAGTCTTGAAGATCTCACCTCTGACCACCTGGTGCTCAGTGTAGTAATTGCTCAGCTCTTCTTCCTCTGTGAATACCATCTTTCTATTGCACTGACTGTGGGTGCTGGTCTGTATTGTCTTAAGCTAGTCTAGTTCTCACGATTATAATTAACAGGCAAGTCACAGTGTACTTTGTGTACATTAATATGAACCCTGTGGTACAGTAATAGGACAGTGTGTTTCACTGAATTTCCTACTAAGTAAGACCTTGTAAGCATCAACATGGCATTCAATAGCTCAGGAGATGTACAAAGGTCTTACCTGCCAAAGCCTGAAATACTCAGTAAGAACTAGGGATAGCCCATTAACACATTTCATTAGTGCCTAGACCTACAATGACTTTTCCTGGGGTCTCCCCTGGATGAAGGTAAATGTGCCTCTTCAGTGGAGAGTTTGTTCTGTCCTGGGAGCATTTCTTCTTATCCTGTTGCTCAAGAAGCTCAGTTGATGCAACACACAACAAAGTTCACTCTGGTTGTGCTATTTGGCAGGTAGGGCGGGGGTGAGTGAAGCCCTTTCAGTCTGCCTTGGTGTCATCCTCCCACTTGAGTGATTCTGGGACCCTGTGGACTTTGATGGCAAATCATAGTACTCAGCATCCTCTAGAACACTTTTCTGGGTGTCATTTGAAGACCTCCAGAGTTATAGTCCTCATTAGGTCCATTCAGTGCATAGCCTAGTGTTACAGGGCACCTAAAAGCCTAAAAGTCTCTTCATCTGCCCTGGATTGCCTTCTGCAAATCACTTAGTCTTTTGGTACAGAGACATGCCATCTCAGAAACCCCCTTCTCTACCCTATAAAGACATTTCCAGACAGATCTTGGCTCAAAACATTAGCATATAATAGGGTCTAGGTGAGGTGCTGGGAGAAATTACCTAAGGGCATTTGACCCTTCCTGCTTCCCATAATAGTGGGAGGTCTGAGTTGCAGGAGTATAAAACCAGCCTACTTCCTCTCTCTCTCTCTCTCTCTCTCTCTCTCTCTCTCTCTCTCTCTCTCTCTCTCTCTCTCTCTCTTTTGGGCTCTCTGTGAGCTCACACCCTTCTTGGGAGTCTTGTCTTTGTCTCCTCGCTACAGGGCCTTTACATGTGGTGGCCACCATCTTGGCCTACACGTGGCTGGGGTTCTAGCCGGGAATCCTAAGCACCCGGTTGTTCCTATTGCTGATATGTATGCCTGAACCTGTGATAAGTAAAAGCCTTTTAAAACTGAATCGGATTCCTGAGTCTTCATCCATTCCCTGCCGGCCTCGGAGGTAGAAGGGAACTTCGCTTCCTGGCACTGTTGGGGACCCCGGCAGCGTCCCCCGACAGCCTAGCACCCTATCTGTCCACTACCTACCAAGAGATTGGAGATGCAGCTGGTATTCAGGAGTTACTTGTTCTATAGTATGGGGGATTGATGTCAGACAAATGTCCAAGGTCCCTGGGTTGTCCCTTAAGCTTCACTGTTTGCTGGTGCACGTCAGCCCTCAATGGCATTGTTAGAGCCACCTCTTACTGTTCAGGCACCCTAAGTGCCTGAAGGCTCTGAGAAACAGGACCGCTGGGGTCTTTTTTGAGATGCATGCCAAAGTGCCGACAGGGAAAGTGGTAAAATGAGTTCTGCCACATTGCCCAGGGAGGGGTTGGGGTCAGAGAATGGAAAGAACACTCATTTGGGACCGAGGGGTGATTCTGGTAGAGACTTGCCTTGCATGTGTGAGGTCCTGGATTTGGCCTCAGTACCATTCCCCGCCCCACCACACACACACACACACTCACACACACACACACACACACACACACACACACACCACTCTGAAAAAATTCTCTTGAAGCTTTCATGAGATTTTTTCCACTCAATCTACTTGTGTTAGAAATGTTTACAGATTTATAAAAGACAGATGAGTGGATGGATGAATAGTTAGACAGACAGACAAACAGGAAGGCAGGTAGATAGGTATATTAGATATGAAAGGATAAGGAATAAAAGAATAGTAGTTTGTCTCAAATTTCCCCACCCCCCAACAGAGATCATTAGGGGTCAGCCCTCCACCACCCTGGGAGTCCTTATCTGATGTTTAACTAAGCTGTTCGTCACTAGCTGAACCTTCTGTGCTGTTTTCGTTTGTTGAGTTTAGTCAGCTTCTGGGTTACTTTCCCATCTAATCTGGTGTGCTCCAACCAGAATGTGAGTATTGTGGAATTTTTATGTGTTCACGTGGTCCAGAACTTCAGGGTCTCTAGGACTGGGCCACAAGTGGGCAAGGCAGCTGTGGCCACAACTTTCCCTTGTGAACAATCACTCTTATTTCCATGCAATTGCATTGTTTTTTTTAAAAATTATTATTTACCCTCTGCACATGTGAAGGAGGAATGTATATAAGAATCTTTTGTGATGGTAATGGCAGAATGACTCCTCCAGATCTTTATATATGGATCTTGTAAGCTGTGCTCATTAGCCAGCATATTAAAGCAAGATTACTGTTAGCAATTAAGAGAAGAAAACAATAATTATGCAAGCAGAATCATCCAAGATGAGACACAATCTTCACCATCACAGCCTATCTGTACTGTATATACAGGATACATGGAGTACAAGGGGGAACCTTGCAAAGGGAAGTTTGAAATAAGAAATTTGAATTTCCCAGCTAAAAGTCTCTGCGTTAAAGGGCGACTCACAAGAAAACAGGGCAAAGGAAAAGAACTAGAGTAATTGAGGCGGCCAGGGATCCCCAGAGGCCAAGAGCAAAGGCTATTATTAAACCTAGCTATCGCCAAGTCTTACCACACTCCTAAACTCCACACAAAACTGCCTGCCTCCACTGGATCACTGATGGTTTCTCCCACAAAGCCCAGAGACATACCCTAAATTTCAACCACATGATCCTTTTGGTCCTCACAAACTCTAAAATATAAGCAAGGATCATAATCATCCTTTTAATAACATTTCTCAAGCTCTGGCATTGCCAGCTTGACAATTGCTAAGTCTTTAGGAAACAAAGAGAGTTGAGTATTTAGTGTTTATAGTATCCTGAGTCACAGATGCCACCATGCAAATCCTCTCTCATCCAATGAATAATCCATCTAAGATGGAATCTTTAAGTTTACATCCCCATCTAGAGTAAAGCTTTAAGGAACCTGGGGAAAAGACTAAGCCTGGGAGAAGAGGGGTAGAGGGTGAGGCAGAGGAGAGTAGGAGGGACCTCTGAGAGAGGTCCCATAGGTGATTTTGAGGATGCTGGACAAAGAACGAGATCTCAGTGGTGAGTGATCAAAAGGCAGAGCATCATAGAAAAACAGCAAATAAACTAGGGAAGCAAAGAGGACCAGCAGAGGAGAAAATAAAGAAGGGAGTGAAGATCAGGGTGAGTGGGGTAAAACGTAATTTGTTAGGATGCGGATCATATAGGGGAAAGGACATGCTCATAGGATTTGTTGATGGGTTAGAGTTTGAGAGTAAGATTCAAGAGTAGATGCAAAGTCCACTTAAACAACTGGGTAATTGGTGGGTGAGTTTACTGAGATGAAGCACCAAAAGACTGGATAACTGATTGGGGAATCCAGAGGCAAGACTGGGCATTTTGAGGGTGGAAAGCTTAGTAGAGAGCGTGACAATATTCCTCTAAAGATACCCCCGAACTTCACAGAACCTATGAAATGAAGGTATCTAATCAGTTGGCCTTTGTGTAAAATTATCCTGGGTTACTTGGAGGTGCTCAGTGTAATCACAGGGGTTCTTAAAAGCAGAAGAGGGAATGAGAGTATCCAATCAGTTGGCTTTCATGTAAAATTATCCTGGATTTCTTGGAGGTGCTCAGTGTAATCACAGGGGTTCTTAAAGCAGAAGAGGAAATCAGAGTGATGTATGAGAATGGCTTGGAGAAGCCCCCAGGACTGTGGAATATTACAGTCTCTCTCACTGTAGAAACAAAGAAGTCATTCTTCCTTAGAGTCTCCAAGAAGGAAGAAAAGAAGGCAAAAGAAGAAAAAAAAAGAAGGAAACATCCTTATTTTATCCCAATAATAACTATTTTGATTTTTTTCCTCTAAAACTGCAAAATAATAACTGTATGCTAGTTATACCACACCATTGTGGTCATTATTTTCATACCATTAGGAACCTAACACATAATACCTTATAATGTATTGTCAAAACTGGGATGCATTTGAATAGAAGACATAATATTAGTCCATAAACAGGAAGCACAGTGATAAATTGAGACTATTTGGGAGAATTGGCATGAGGTGTCTTCTATCTCTGTCACAGGGGTAGAGATGTCAGGTGATCCTCAAGTCTTTGTTAGGAGAGGGGTATAGATGGACCCAGGTGGGTGGTATTTAAAGTTCTGGAACAGAATGAGATGATAAGAGAGACAATACAGAAAAGATGAGCTATCCAAGGATGGAGTCAACCTTTATGGCTTTGGAAGAAGAGGAGGATCTGGTAAAGAAGACTCTGAAGGCATATCAAGCAATGAAGAAAGAATACCAGGGGGAAATCCAAAGAAACCCACATGAAGAAGGAACTATTTCAAAGAGGCAGTACGGACCCATGACATCAAATAGAGCATGTGAAGTCAACATTGAAAACTGACCCTGTGATTTGCAAAATGAAGAAAATCAGTGATTTTGAAAGAGTGACATAGAGTTGTGGGCCAAAACCTGTAACGGAATGGGTCAAAGATAGAAAATATTGTAGCCCTTTTGAAAAAGAAGATGGGAGGCATCACTTTCCCCAACCTCAAGTTCTACTACAGAGCAGTTGTAATTAAGACAGTGTGGTATTGGTATAGAGACAGACCCGTAGACCTATGGAATAGAACTGAATATCCTGAAACACACTCTCAAATATACAAACACTTAATTTTCGATAAAGGAGAAAAAATATTAAGTGGAGCAAGGAAAGCCTCTTCAACAAATGGTGCTAGGAAAACTGGGCAGCTACGTGTAAAAAATGAACTTAGATCTCCTTCTAACGCCATGCACAAAAGTCAGATCAAAATGGATTATAGATCTCAACATCAGACATGAATCTATAAGACACATCGAAGAAAACATAGGAGAAATGCTCTACAACATCGAAACGAAAAGTATCCTTAAAGACGACACACCACTGACCAAGCAAATGGAAGTAAAGATAAACAAATGGGATTATATAAAATTGAAAAGCTTTTGAAACTCAAAAGAAATGGTGACCAAGATACAAAGACAATCCACAGAGTGGGAAAGGATATTCACCCAATACCCATCTGACAAGGGGTTAATATCCAGGATATATCAGGCACTGGTAGCACTCCACAAGAAAAAAACAGCCAACCCCATCAAAAAATGGGGAGAAGAAATGAACAGAAGCTTCCAAAAAAGAAGAAATTCGAATGGCCAAAAGGTATATGAAAAGTGCTCTTCATCTTTAATCATCAGGGAGATGCAAATCAAAACAACAATGAGGTACCACCTCACACCACAGAGACTGGCACACATCCAAAACAGCAAGAACAACCGGTGCTGGAGTAGATGTGGGGAAAAAGGGACTCTCATCCACTGTTGGTGGGAGTGTCGATTGGTCCAGCCCTTTTGGAAAACAATATGGGCATTCCTCTGAAAACAGATATTGAGCTCCCATTTGATCCAGCAATAGCACTCCTGGGAATATATCCTAGAGACCGAAAAACATAGCAGAAATACTATCTGTACTTTTTTATTTATCGCTGCACTATTCACAATAGCTAGAATATGAAAACAACCTAAATGCCCAGAGGACTGGCTAAAGAATCTGTGGTACATCTACACGATGGAATACTATGCAGCTGTCAGAAAAGACGAAATTGTGAAATTTACCTGCAAATGGATGGACATGGAGACTATCATGCTGAGTGAAATTAGTCAGAAGGAAAAAGACAGATATAGAATGACTGCATTCATTAATGGGATATAAATATATGCCAGTGTTTAACTGAGTGTGGGCAATGGTAATGTCAGACTAGAACTCACCATTGAATATACAAAAAGAGACTTACGTGATAAACCCTAAATGTCTGCAGGGCTAGCCACAAAGTGTAAAAAGAAGGGGGAGAGAGATGCAGAGACAGAGAGAGAGAGACAGAGAGAGAAAGAGAGGGCAAAGGGGTATCTGCTACGGAGGCAGCCTGGGGGGTGGGCAGGAGGGGGTGTGTGTATACTGGTGGTGGTGATGGGCACTGGTGGAGGGATGGGTGCTGGAATACTGTATTACCAAGAACCAATTATGAACACCTTTGTAATTGTATGTTTCACTGTGGTATAATAAAAATAGAAAATATTGTAGCCCTTTTAATGTTTACAATAAAGGAGATCAAAGAAGTGAGCTGGAGGAGGATGGAAGAACATATTTGCATGCACAGGAGATGATTCAAGGGAAGGAAAAAATCCAGCTCAGAGAACTTTTTTCTCTGCTGTGGCATGAGTGAAGGAATTAATCTTTATGAGTTATGGGAACATACCCTCCATGGAAGAGGATGAAAGGGTGAATTTTGACCCTATTTGTGTTGATAGACTATTTTTTCCCAATAGGAGGATAATGAAATTCTTTACTTTTCATTTTTTGGGGGGAGTGGTTTGGGCCACACTTGGTGATGCTCAGGGAAACTCCTTGCTCTGCATTAAAGGACTCTCTCCTGGTGGTGCTAAAAGGAACCAAAAGGGATGTCAGGGGGTTGCACTTGGGTTGACCATATGCAAGGCAACCCAGGGTACTGTTGCTCCTTCCCCTGAAATTCTTTTCTTTTTGTTCTCATTTTTTCAATAAAAATGATTGTTACCAACTGAGTGTAGACTATTAAGAACCTGAGGAGGACATTGGATGTTTTGAGAAAAGGGAATATTAGCATTCTAGATTAAAGAGCTAATATTTCCTGAATTATTTTTCAACAATATAATAAAACTGGCCAGAAAACTACAAAACCCACAGAAAACCCACTCAAAAAAAAGCAGATAATGGTATGATAAGACATAAGGGACATAGTTCTAATTTGTTATGGTCTGTATAATGATCAGATATTTTAGGACGGAGAAAATATACACAAAGACAAATTGTTAGCATGCAAGAACAGCTGAGAATGTCACTCTAGTCATTTATTTCTGCCACGCTGGTATCACTGGCCCGTGTGAATGTGTTTGTTCAAATTGACACTGCACACACAATGCTTACTCGTTCCTTTAGGAGTGCACAATTCCAACCACTTCTGATTGTGACTTCTTTCTGGTTAATACTAACAATTTAAACACAATAGCAATTTTCAAAAAACTTCCTGAGTAATCTCTTGCTCACTCTTTTCACACCTATGTCTTCTCTCTTTCTTTTTCTCTCTTCCTCACTCTCTTTTCTCTTCTATTACTTGGATCTTATATTCTCTCCCCCCTTCCTGGAACACATCCCATAATCTGTTCCTTCTTGCTAGAGTTTGAACACAGAGTATCTGCACACCACCTACCTGTGCTATTTTGGAGCCGTAGGTTGAAAGCATATGATTTAATCTCAGTTGTACCTCAAAAGAACATTGGAGTGAGAGTCAGCCTGTGTTTTTATGCACTGGGTACTATGATAGACATTAATACACTAAGAATCCCTTGATATCAAATGTGTTTTAAGTACTTAATGTGAAAGAGACAACCAACACAAGTAAAATATAGGGGACATGAATGAACATACTGGGAGTATTTAAGAAGTATTTGAAAGGGCCCTAATCTATTCTTGACATAGGATATTGTATAAAAAGATATGATGAAGTTGACTTATTCTTGGAATAAGAGAGAGATGAGTTTTCCTCTTAAGGCATTAGGAAGGAGGAGGCAGGGGAGGGAGAGTACTCTGAGTCTAGCAAGAGCAGAGGAAGGCTTAAAGCAAGGGGCACGGCTCACCTAGAGAGTTGGCACAGGGCTGGGTAGCTGAGGTGTGAGTGTGACTGGTCTCAAGAAAGGCAAGAAGAGGTTCTAGTTATGTGTGATAAATACATGTAGAGGCAAAGTGTTAGGGGGAGATAGATGTAAGAGATACTAAGTTTCCCCCAGTGGGAATGGGATGGCAAAGCTATCTTGAGGCATCCGCATTTAGATTTGCCCCTGATGATGAACAAGCATATCCTAGAGTCCAGTTGGTATAAGCAGAGACTAGACAAACTGAGAACATCTTCAGAGTAGCTGTATGGTCCAATATGACAGCTCCCAAGCATGGTGACTATTGCAATTTAAGTTAAATTTGATTTGTCAAAATTAAATACCATTAGAAATTGTGTTATTTGATACACTGTTCACTTTTTTTGTTTTCTTGGGTGCAGTCACACACAGTTATTCTCAAGGGTTACTTTTGGTTTTGCACTCAGGAATCACTCTTGACAGTGCTAGGGGGACTCTATGAGATGCTAGGTATTGACTTTGTATAAGGCAGCACCTTATCCATTGTACTATCACTCTGGCCCCCTCACTGATTACTTTTCAAGCGGTCAGTTACCACCCATAGTTAGATGTGTCCATAATCACAGAACATTTTCACCATTGCACAAAATTATGTTGGACAGTGATGTGTGGGGGACAAGATCAGACCCAATGATGACAATAGTTTTATTCTCTCCCTCATTTGAGAATTAATCTCCACCGTATGTGTCCTACAGTCTCTGCATGAACTCAAAGCTTACTGAGAATAGAATAAATCTTTCGGTGAGTCCAGAGGAGGAGCTGATATGGCTCACAACAGAGTGAATGTTGTAACTAAGATACAGCCTCTGGGCTCTGATTTTCAGGGTTTCCAGAGTATAAGTCTGCATAAAGTAGGCTAATTACACATTCAGTTACTGGCAGGTCATGAAGGTGCTGAGCAGTAAAGTAAACATTCCTCTCGTTGGTCTGTGACTCACTTATTTTTTCAGTCAAATTCTGGGAGGAAGTAGAATTCTGTTAGAATATTTAACTAAGAGAAGTTACTAAAGGGACAGTTTAAAGAGGTGTAAGCACCATCAAGGGAGTCCACAAAGGTTGTTTGCCATCCCAGAGGTTAACAAAACTCATAAGGTACACTTATTTCAGGTCTGAAGGGGGGCAGCAGTGTTGACAAGAGTGCAAAGGAACAGAAGACAGGAACAAGAGGCCCTAAAGCCAGACTGCAAAGTAAGAAAGAACAAGGTGCTGGACCAAGGCTCTCCGGCAAAGAATGAAAAAGTAATAAAAATATCCTATTTCTTGCATTTCCCACCTTCCATCGTTTGGCCAATGTTTCCTATTGTCTAAACATAACCAAAAGCCAGAGGATTTGGCAATAGAGTCCATACTTTGGAGCTGAGTATGAACAAAAAACAATCACAGTTGTCTGTTGGGCTACATCGACAAACTGTTGTGATTCTATAGTAGCCACCAGGGAGCTCTCTGCCCTTTCAGCTTTCACTCTTTCCCTTTAGGGTTTTTTTTTTTTTTTTTTTTGCTTTTTGGGTCACACCCAGCGATGCTCAGGGGTTACTCCCTGGCTCTTCACTCAGGAACTACTCCTCGCGGTGCTCAGGGGACCATATGGGATGCCGAGGATTGAACCCGGGTTGGCCACGTACAAGGCAAATGCCCTACCCGCTGTGCTATCGCTCCGGCCCTCTGACTCTTTCCCTTTAGACAGGAGACACTGATGGCTTTCCAGCACTGCTAATCTCTGGGATGCTCAGCAGCCTTTGTGGATTCCTTTCACGATGCATATCTGTAGCTTGTCTTTTCTTAACTTCCCTTTAGTTAACACTTTAGAATTCAGTTTTCTTCTAGAGCGTGCCTGACAATCAATCAGGATAACAATGACTTAAATAATTTAGAAGCTTGTTACATGTAAGCAGATTTCAGGGTTGGCATGTCAGCTCCCAATAATTAAGGATGCTGACTCCTACCCGCTTCACCCCATTCCTTGTTATATTACTTAATGAGTCAGAATCGGGGGGGGGGGGGGGGGGGTGTGGGGATGCTGCTTGGGTACCAGCCACCATGCTGACAATACAACATGAGGGAAGATGAAAGAAAAGGGAAGGGAGGAAGAAGAGCGCATTTTCATACTTTAGAGGCATTTATTTGCAATCTTGCAGGACACTCCTCTCAGCCAGAACAAGGTCACATAAGCACGCCTAGTTTCAAAGGGGGCTAAAAATGTGATATCTTTGCTAAGGTGTCTTATGTCCAGCTAACAATCAGAGTTTCTCTTACTAAGCAGAAGGCGGCAACTGAATGCTGGAGGGTAAGTAGCTCTTCTTTGCAATCATAGAGAGACTCTCCTGGTCTGTGATCTGCTAGAGAAATTCCAGGGTGGGGCCAGAGCCTTCTCATTGCCAAACACCAACAATATTAGCCCAGGACTGAGGAGGTTAGTGTATATCTTCATTCGTCATGTGCTTCACTGCGGGAGAGCGCGACCTGTGCCAACTTGGAAGGGAGAGTCGGTGTTTCTGTGCAAGAATAATATGCACTCGAGGAGGAAATATCTGTTCGAGGCATTTGCCAAGGGAGACTTAAAGCCTTATTCCTGGAAAATATGCTGTCCGCAGATGATATGAAGCCAGCTGGTTTGGGACAGGAGAGCAGATTGTGTTTTTGGAGTCGAGGGATAAATCTACTTTTAATAAGATGCTCTCAAATGTAATTTTTGCTAATTTGTACGGAGAAGAGCCCCAGCCTAGCGCTGCGCCTCCGACACCAGAGTGCTGGAGGGGACAACAGTCTCTCCTGCTGCCTCCCAGTCACCTGCTCCAGCACTCAGGGGGCTGCTTTCAAAGAATAAAAGGAAATCTAGAAGTCTGAGGGGCCTTTGGTCAGCTGGCCCAGAGGGAGGGAAGAAACCTTAGATTTTCCATGGTTCACTACATCAGTGTCCCAGAAGCAGTGACCCTGTGCCCATCTGCAGGGATTGGTGCATGCAGAGAAGTGAGGCTCTCAGGTATCACAGACCTGAAGCCCTAGGTGATAGCACTGACTATAGATTCCTGTGAAGAGCAGAGGTAGTCATCACCATGGGCTCTGATGGATACTTTTCACTAGCAGAGGATACAACAGAGTAAACTGCCCACGAGGCCTGGAACGAGGGACCACAATGAGTTATAGAAAGAGGAGCATGTGTCTCTAGGCACCAGGGCCAACAATGAACATATGGCTGAGGGACACCAAGGAAGGCAGGATAACTGAAAGAAAGGAGGTGCAGCATGGTCTGGAGGGACAGACAGACAGATAGTTTGGGGTTGAGGGAGGTCTTGGTGGCCCGGCCAAGGATACTGCCATCCAAAGGAGGACCATCAGGTTCTGAGTGGAGGGACCAGTGACAGGAAAATGTCCAGGAAATGAATCTGTCACAGGTGCCATGCAGTGAAGGACCCAGCCACAAGCTTAGGAAGATGCACCATCTGAGTCAGCCCTGCAGGAACCCAGCCGAGATATTGCTCATGACTCCCAGGGATAATCCTCTTGGGGCAAGCACAATTCCTCTGCTTGGTAGCTGCATGCAGGGGAACAGCTGTGGGCTATTCTCTGGTTCTGCAATTGGGGTGAATCCTATTCTGGACCTGAATATAGTCCCTATGGACCTCAATATGGTCCCTGCTTCCTAACCCAGACATTCCTCACCACAAGTGGCAGAGAGAGGGGACGGAGCATGAGCTGGAAGGGACAGCAGGCACTGTCCAGGGGTGGAGAAGCACAAGCCAATACCCCCATAGCGGAGCAGAGCAAAGCAACAGTTGGACGCTGGGCAGGAATTGAGGTGCTGAGTTGAGAGAGAAAGAAAGATGGTTGCATCAGACATCCCTGCTGGAGCTGGGCTGTCCAGGAGCTCTGTGGGCACTGAGGTGCATGAGGTGGGCAGCAGGACCCGCTGCTAAAGTGGGAATCAGGCCTCAGCCTCTTGGGTCCTTCCTGCCCTACCTCCAGCTACCTAGAAACTCACAGAAGCCCTCAAGGCTCTCTAGCTGCACTGTTGAGCCACACACCACTCTCTGTGCCCACCCTTGCTGACTGACTCAGTCTCTCCTTTCCCCATCTTCTGTCCCTACCCCTGGATGCTCAGCCAGGTAGAGAGCATCTGTAGTGGACAGCAGCTTCTCTCTTCAGGATTTTATTTATTTTGGGGATGGTGAACAGGGATGAGGAGTAAAGAAACAAATGATTTCAAACTGGAAGGTTAGGACTCAAGACGATGAGAACTCAAGATAATTTTGAAGTCAAATCACCCACTGTTGACCTTTTAAATTGCTGATTATTAGATTCAACAGACAAGCTCATTTATTTTGGGGGAGGGGTGATGGACCACACCTGGTGGTGCTCAGGGCTTACTCCTAGTTCCAGAGGTGGTTGGGAGACCAAATGGGCTCCCAGGCAACAAGTCTGGGTCTGCTGTGTGCAAGGCAAGTGTCCTTCCCACTGAATTATCTCTTAGGCCCAAAGTTAGCATTTTGAGCCATGAGGCCCAAGAATACTCACCTAAAGCCAGGTAAACAGCAGGGAAGCCCCATTTATTGGGGCTCCCCATGGGAAAGGGAGCTCAGGCAAGCCCCTAACCTGGTCAGGTATGGGGAGGATGGCTGAATCCCTGGGCTACCCATCAGCCCATCCTCACCTCCTAAGCAGAGGTCTGCTAGTTTAGTCCTGCACCCGGATATTCCTCAGTCCTATTTTTGTTTTAGTTTTTGGTGGGGGTTTGGGGCGGGCACACCTGGTGGCAGTGCTCAGGGCTGACTTCCTGGCTCTACATTCAGGGATCACTCCTGGCAGTGCTTGATAATATTTGGTGTTGAGGATGGAGCCCAAGTTAGGCATGTGCCGGGCAAGTGCTGTACTGTTGCTCTGGCTCCTCTTCTGTCTGATTTGAGGGTCTGCTCTAAAGCTGCCTACATGGAGACGTTCTTCAGCTCATGCTGTCCCAACCTCCTGGAAACACACTGAGGGGTGGGATGCCACCGATCCTCCTTCAGAACGTGAGCTAAGAACTGAGCAGGTGAGCATTTCAAGAGAGTCCAAGTGACCAAAGACAATGCCATATTTGGAGATACTTGAGTTTCTCCACCCTTATGCAGGCCCTAATGGAACAAGAGCATAACTCACACTCAAGGACTCTGTCATACAATAGACACATAGGAGAGAAACTTCTGGAAGATTCAGGTATGTGAATCTCCAACGCTCCTGCTGATGTGTTACCCACCATTTCTCACCTGAGTTGGTTGGTGAGCCCAGTCACGGTTCTTAGTGACTCTATTGGTCTGTAAAGTAAATGAAAACCTGACCCCTGTATCCACTTCCTGATCAGCTGGGACCAGACTAAAGTCCAGAAGTTCTTTCTTCTTTGGGAAATAGGACTCAGGAAAAATGTGACTATTGTCACCTGTCCCCCTTCCTTTGAAAATATTTGAGAGGTGACTGTTAGTAGAAATAAAATTCATTGGCATGAAAGTGAGAAGCAGCTGCACTAATAGAACCTAGGAACCCATGAAAGGGTTCTATCAAACTTCTTAGAGAGATGGCATTACAAAGCTGGAAGAACCTAGGTTTGAATGTCTTGAGGGCTGGAGACCAAGTAGAGGGGTAAGGGTCTTGCCTTGCACGAGACTCCCCCATAGTTTGATATCCAAAACTGCATATTGTCCCCAGAGGCCTGCAAGGAGTGATCCCTTAATGCAGAGCCGGGAGTAAGCCCTGAGAACTGCCAGGTGTGGTCCCAGAAATGAATAAAATAAATGATCTGAGCCAACACCCTCATTTCACAAGTAAGAAACCCAAGGAGCAGAGAAATGAGGGGATAGGAGTGTGACAGAGCCAGAGGCCAAACTAAGGGAGTCCTATTCAGTCATATTCTAGGCTGATTTCCCAACAGTCTGATTCAGGAAAAACCCTGGGAATTTGCCACTTGGTCAGACCAAAAATCTGACAAGAATAACTCACACAACCATAAAAGCCAGTCACTTACTCAGAACTGCTCATGATAATTACTTCCAGGCCTGAACTGGAGCGTCTATGGCCTCAAAGCTGGAATATTCATATCTGCTTCCTGCAGATTGCTGGGGTAGCTACTGGGATGGCCTGGTGAGAACCAGAAGGTGAGTTCTGGCTGAAGGTGCTCCCACTAGATGATGCCCACCTGGGATTTGAGCTCTCTGCCCAAGGACTCTTCATCTATAAAGCTGGCTCATTCGCCCACCTCTTGGGCCACTGGAACCAATAACAAGAGCAAGTCTATAGCATGCCCTGATGAACATGTAAGATCAGACAGAGAAGATGCTGTTACTAATGGATCAGACACAGAAAGGACAGAAAAGACCTGAGGATTTGTAGTTAGAAATTCTTAAAAATAGATGTCTCATTTTTATCAAAGAAGTCTCATGTTGACAATAAAAAGTCTCAGTGAAACAGACTTCCACATTGGAAAGGGGCTGTGTGAGCTTATCTGTGCTTTTGTAGCCAAGTACCATAGATTGGGAACTTAAACCAGAGATGTTTTCTATCTGTTGTGGAGGCCAGAAGACAAAACCAAGGAGTGGGGTAGGGAGGAGAGTCATAACCCCTGGGAGGGTTATGGAGCAGGGGCCAAACCCCAGGGGTAGGCATGGTTATATCTCACTAGGCAGCAGGTGACCAAACCCCAGGGTGCAAAGTGGTGAATCTGAGGACAGTTAAGGGAAGGGGTACAGATGACAGTCAGAAACATTCAGGAATGTCACTGGCTTGGGGACCATATGGGGTGCAAGGATTAAACCCAGGATAGTCATGTGCAAGTCACCTTGCATACTGTACCATCTCTCAAAGCCCAAAGTTGGATTTTCATTTCCTCTGAGCTTGGAATGTGGGTTGGGAGGAGATCCAGGGAAGAATTTCACTCTTAGTGGCTAGAATAAATTTATGGCATTGGTGAGAAATTCAACTGCTTCATTCCATATTCAGCAAATGGCTATTAAATATTTGTTCTATTCTTGGTACAATATATAGTGGGTGGAGGAATCAATTTCTTTGTAGAAAGTTTACTCTAGTGAGGAAAAAAAGAAGCTATAGAGGTATGGGTATAATTAATGTCAACACAAGGATTTAAGGAAGTTTTTGAAGGTTTTAAAAAATTTTAAAAAAGAATTATTAAATTATTGTCCCACAAAACATTACAAAGCTGTTCATGATTGGGTTCGGTCATACAGTGTTCCAGCACCCATCCCTCCACCAGTGAACATTACCCAACACTAATGTCTTCAGTCCCCCCAGACTGTTGTCTTCTCCTTCTCCTACTTTTTGCTCCTCCCTCTGCTCTTCCTTCTCCTCCTCCTCCTCCTCACCTCCTTCTTTTTCTTCCTCTTCCTCCTCCTCCTCCTCCTCCTCCTTCTTCTTCTTCCTCATCTTTTTCTTCTTTATCTTCTCCATCTCCTCCTCCTTTTCCTTCTCCCTCCTCTTCCTCCTCCTCCTCCTTCTCTCTGTCTCTCTCCCTTTTGTGCATTGTGGCTTGTACTACATACATTAAGAAGTTATATATATCCCTTTACCTACTTTCAATGTTCAGTTCTAGTCTGGTGTAACCATTTCCAACTATTATTTGCAAATTAGTCACTTCTCTATCTTACCTAACCTCTGTCCTCCACAGTCCTGTGGTAGATTCCAACCACTGACAAGTCCTTCTGGCCCCTAATATCCAAGGCCAGGTAAAAAAGTTAATGCAAGGTTTAAACTACACAGGCACTCGTTTTTCCACCACAATGATAAGTTTAGCTGATGCTGATGTGGCTTTCTGGGCTTAGGGATGCCAGAGCTAGGGGTGCCATGATTTCTCTTGGCCATTCCATCATGGTCATTTAGGCAGCTTCAGCTCTCATAACCAGGCCTTTTGTTTTAAAAAAAGAGAAGGAAGCAGCACCTAGGACTTAGCTGTAGCTGAGTTAATCTCTTCTGTGAGAATTTTAAAAGATTAATTCAGGCAATATGGTTATAATTGTACTAAAGTCTATGCATTGACGTACAAAGTTACTATACTCCACGAACACTGAAGTGCCACAATCTTCCACCAGTGTTCTATGCCAGCTCAAATTCAATCTTCATTTCCTCCCTTCTAAATCCACAACCCAGTGTTTAGTAATATAAGTTTTATAATCCAAGGCCAAGTGTTTGTCATTATTCAGTCTGCTCTATTCCCCTGTTTTGTCTCCTAAGGCCCACAAATGAGTGATCTCATCCATTATTTGTAATTTACCCTCTTAGTTCCATTACCCTGTTACCTTATAGGTCTACCTAATGTGCAGTGAATTGCATGATTTCATCTTTTCTTGCAGCTGCAAAATATTTCATTGTGTGTATATACCACAACTGTTTAATCCATTCATGTCATTGGACATTTGGGCTGTTTCTACCATACTAAGTGCTACAATGAACATAGATATGTAAATGCATTTTTGAATTAATATTTTTGTGTTTTATGGATGATGCCAAGAAGTGTAATCATTATGTTGTATGGGAGTTTTACATTTTGGGGAATATTTGGCAGAATCTCCACCTCATGTTTCTATTTGTGCCTCATTTGCCACTTTTTCACCTGAGCATTTCTATCTACAAGGGACATTGGGAAATGTAGTCCTTTTGATAAATGTAATCCTCTATTTCAACCATAATATACTCAGATGACTCTATATATTGTATAAGCATTGAGCATCTGTTGGAGGACAGATTTAGCTAATCTGGGAGCTTTGTTGTTTTGCCCACACCCAGCTTAATCTTATTTAAGTCAAGGTTCATTCTAATGAGACCTCTCTTCTATGTAAACACTGCTAGAGGGTGTGGCAGTTACAGAAGTAACTTGATTGAATAACTTCTGACTTATACATCTACTAAGATTTCTGTGTTTTCTAGATTGGGCACAGCTCCTCTTTATACCCACTGCACCCAACGTGGGACAGTTAGAATTTCCCAGGAGACTACCACCCTGGCTATGTTGAGACTATAGGAAGACTATAGGAAGGATCATACTAGTTTGCTCTAAGCAGGCAAGAGTGACCCTTTCAGTACACGAGAACAAGATACTCAGAATCACCCTGGTGCAGATAATAATAAGAAGGACCTTGTGGGTATCATCTAGATTACATGAAGCTCATGAAGTTAAGATGTATTACTTTATATCAGCACTCTCTCTCTCCAGTGTTTTACATAAGAGATAATCTCCTTAGTCCTTGTCATAACCTTTGTTTATACCTGCAATACGGTGTGGCACTACACTCTGTTTAGGGTTCTTTGTTGACATGACAACCTCCCGATTGGATTACTTTGGTGTATATAAGGGGCTGACTTGAGGCCCCTTCACCTTTTGCCTTTTGGTTCCTCAGCCTTCAGCATTTGGCTCCTGCGGCTTTTGGCTTTTGGCTTTTGGCCTTTTGCTCTTTGGCCTTTTGCTCCTTCTTCTGGGTAGGACTCAGCTCAGTTGAGATCCTCTCTCTCTTTGGTGGGAGACTTAGGTTCTTTTGTATGGTCTAAGTTCGGACCAGAGCTAGAGTTTGTTCGTTATATTGGATTGCTGTGGAAGAGCTTTTGTACTATTAAAAGCCATTTTTGGAACTGCACCGGATTCGTGAGTTTTCATCTGTTCTCCCGGCATCCTCGAAGGTAGAAGACAACCTCTGTCCTGACACTGTCGGGGACCCCGCGGGCTTTCCCAGAGAAGCATCTTCTGCTTCTCACATATATAATATTTTCATTATAAGACATAGTGCTGGTTAAATTTAATTAATTCTCTCTCTAGGTCTTGATCTTTAAAGCAATGATTAATTAATTTGATCAATATTGATTAACTTACTATTGATTTTTGAGGAAAAAGGCACCTTATACTCTTGTAACTGAAAAGAATCTGTTGGTTTAATTTAAGTCAATATGAAAACCATTGCTTAAAATAAATGCACACTTTAGTGCTTCTGACCACCTTTCCTTGTCTCACTCAACCAATTTTGAAAATGGAAAAAGAAATATTTTTTATTTTATGACTATGTAGCATGCTGCCAGAAGAAGCTTAATTACAGAATAAAATTATACCATTAGATAGTTGGATGAATTACAATTAGTCTGAGGCAATGACTATAGAATGTCAAGCAGAAAGCTTGAGAAAAGTCCTTGGTCCTGAAATAATGGAACCTCTAAAAATGGTGAGATTGAATTTCAGTCTTAATCATCATTTCTCATTTTCAGTGTCCCATGTAATCATAACCACTATCACAGTATAATAAAATGTCATTTTATTCTGCAAAGAATTGCATTGTGAAAAAGAACTTCACCATAATCAAGTGTTCCCATCTCTAAGAAGGACTTGAAAGACTGAAATTGTCCCTTTACATTGTTTATGGAGAGTGGAAACAGGGGATGGTGCCAGGAAGTGGAATTTTATTTTTCCTTAAACAGAGGATGACTCCTATGACCCACTACATGTCAACACTTGTCTCTTCAATCACAGCTCATGAGTCTGTCACCCACCACAGTTTTTCATAGCCTCCGAAGGTTGAACTGTTTTGTTTCCAAGTCCTGATCACTGAAGGTCATATTTGATGCAGATAAAGCAGAAGCAGCAGTGGTGGGTCTCTGTGTTCATTCATGATTACCAGGTTTTCATTCTTGAAAATATTGAATAATAAAGATGATCCGACTTTATAGGAAAAGTTTATAGGAAGGTAGGAGAGAAAAGATAGGAAGCTCCCCCAGTAGGGAGGAACTTAGTATAGGACTAAGTTAATTATGGGTCTTTTTGTGGGGTTCTTATAGGAAATTTGGTTATTTGTTTTACAGGGAATGCAGGGAAGTTAAAAAAGTAGGGTTTTCCTGCAGCCCCTTTTAAATGGAAATTGGATTCTTGGCAAATGTTACAGAGGATGTGGATCTAACCAATCCTTTTCTGGCCATTTGTCTTAGGGATTTTCCATCATCTAGCCTCCCTGTGAGGCTAAGATCTGGAGCAGAATTTTATGATGGACAATTGTTAGCTCCCTACTTATCAGGAAAAGCTCAGGAATTTATAGGAAGTCAAAAATGTATGATAGGCCAGTGAAAAACAGGACTGCTCACAGCAGCTGGTGAGGTGAACTGAGGCTTCCTCTTTCAGGAGGATGACAGGAATTTTTTTTCTGTTTTAGTTTCTTTGAGAGATGGACATTTAGTGGGCTGGAACTGTGATGAATATTTACTCCTCTTTTATGAGAGTTATCCTTTTGTGGTCCAAGGAACAATGGGATTTTAGAGCTGGAGGAGTTTCAGATACTTAGTCTAACTCTTTCATTCTACATGTAAGGAAATGACTGACCACTATCTCCAGAAGAAACCATGTCTGGAAAAAGGTCAAAGAGCAGATGTTTGACAGAGAGCTCTGGCCCCAGGGTTGAGTCAGCAGACCAGTAAGAGAGTGCACAGAAAGATATCCAAGTCAGAAAAACAGGCACATCTTGGCAACAGCAACAAGATTTTGCTTGCCTACAGCTAAAAAAGAGGGTGATTGTTTTCATTGATCTGCTTTCCTAACTGAGCCCACTTGACTCAATGATCAGGGACATCATCCAGAGAGGAGAATCATTTGATGGAGCCTTGAAGAACTAGAACTCATCAAATGTCAAGTGAACAGACACAGGACTCATCAAGTGTCAGTGAACAGAGCAGGTGGTATTCTATTCTAAAGGAAATAGATCAAACTACAAATGAAATATTATCACTTTTATCACTTGTCTTCCCTTTGTTCATCAATTTGCTCCTGTGGGCACCAGTAACAGCTCCATATGTCCTGTCACATGTTAGTGAAGCCCAATGGCATCTTCTTGGTCCAGGAACATGAAGAGCCTCAAATCATTCCTTCAGGTCATGGGATGAAGAATACATGTTCATTGCCTGATGAATTTGAATTATTGAAATTTATCAAAAAATGCTTGGGAAGGAATCTCTTTCTTAACTTTCTTCATTTGTCTTATTTACTTACAACATAAAGAATTCACTTCTTCGAATCTTTATTAAGGTCATAGGTGTAAATAGTAGTAAGTAGCGTCCATGTTTCTGGAGACCTATTGCATGTAACAGGCCAATCATCATTCATTCTATGTAAACTCTCAAACCCTGAGAGGTAGGTCCCATTGAAATGACTATTGCTTGGATACAGCAGGTGAACAGCCACAAGCAGCTAAGGAGCCTTCCTACAGCCACAAACCTAGAAAATGGGGATCTTTGCCCTTCCACTCCCTACCTGGGATCAGGAGACTGTCCACTCTGCCAGGCCCTTCTCCTAATTCTCTTTTGGAAATTAAAAACAAAATCACCTATTAATCAGCATCTATATGTATAACTTGATAAAAGAGAAAAGAGAAGTGTTGCATAGAGACCCCAAATCTTCAGAGAAAACCACTCAACATGACTAACAGTTGAATGGAAAGTAACAGTGGGATGTGGTGGAAGAAGTTCCCAGCGTTATTTATATGGTGTCACCTCATCTAATCCTCTCTTCTGCCATTACATATCTGCCCACTGCAGATGGGAGATTTGGGAAGGTATTAAATTACTGACTGAAGCCCATGCCATGAAAGGCAGGGTCAGGAGAAGTACCCCCTCTGTGACAGTCCCCATCTGGAGTCTCACCATAATCCTCCATATTGGTCAGAAAACAGTTGGGAGACCTCCAGGCTGGATAAAGATCAAGCACAGAATCTTCTGAAGTCAGGAAATCTAAGCTCTAGCCTCCTGTGGCTTGTGTTCAGCCAGGAACTCAGAAAAAAGTCATCCTTGCTACTCATTTTGCCAAACAGACTGCTGTGCATATTAAACCTTTGAGGGGAATGGAATTTGTTCATTTGTGTGTGTATGTGTGTGTGTTCTGAGAAAATATGAAGTATAAATTGAATAGCTTTTGGACATCAAAAAATGTCATAGAAGATAAGAAATAGTATAGTGGTCAGGGCACTTGCTTAACATGCATCCAACCTGGGTTTGATTTCTGGCGTCACATGGTCCCACAAGCATTGCCAGGGAAAGTTCTGGAGGGCCCCCCCCCCAATCACTGGGGTGAGCCAGCTTTTCCCAACATTGTAAGGACAATCGGGATTGCATCTTCAGACCCTTGCACTAAAACAATGAACCAGGGGTCAAGAATTCCCTGTGGAGTCCCCAGACCTCCTGAGGTACTGCTCATCATCAGGGGAACCCTGATGATGATGATGATGATGATGATGATATCACTTGTCACTTGTCTTCCTGTTGTTCATCAATTTGCTCGAGCGGGCACCAGTAACATCTCCATTCATTGGGAATGAGGTCCATTATTGTTACTGTTTCTGGCTTATCGAATACACCACGGGTAGCTTGCCAGGCTCTGCTGTGGCTCTGAGTTCATGCCAGGGGGCCCAGTCTTTTTTTAAAGAAAAGATAATAATAATAATAATAATAATAATAATAATAATAAAATTTTTACTTCCATAAACTTTTCTCATGATTTTCTGCTTCTATTGCTATAATTAAAAATTTCAGCATTTTACTAGTTTATTTGGTTTTGAAGCCACAACTGACAGTGCTCAGGACCTACTCCTGGATCTATGCTCAGGGATCACTCCTGGCTCTGTTTTTGGGACTATACTGGTGCCAGGAATCAAAGTATCTTACGCCCCTGTGCAATGTCTCTGGCCCTATACCATGATTTTTATTGGCTCCTTCCTATAGATTCAAGTAACTAACCTATAGATTCAAGGCATAGTTCCCTCCCGTAGATTCATGTTACTTGATTCAAGTCACTAACTGTTGCAGGACTCCTAAGGGCCACTGCATCTGCTCTGAATTGCCATCTGCAAATCACTTCGTAGATAAGGGGGTAGTCTAAATGTGGCAGTTTATCTGACCATGTATGCTGTACTAGCTGGTATAAATATTCTCCCATGCTACCACAATCATCGTGGGACTAGCTAGATCTTACCAGCATATTAGCCTTACCAGCATATTAGCCTGGCCATGTAGGACCCCTAAGTAATTAGACCAGAGAGAAATGCTGTTTGCTTCCAATCAAACAAGCATGGCTCCCTGATATACTCAAAGGCAACTAAAATACAAAACTACAATGAAGTAGAAGAGACTTGTGAAGGCTTGGAGAAATATTTAACTGGCATTAGTATTAGTCTTTGGTACAGAGACATGCCATCTCAGAAACCCCCTTCTCTACCCTATAAAGGCATTTCCAGGCAGATCTTGGCTTAAAACATTAGCATACTAAAGGGCCTAGGTGAGGTGCAGGGAGGGATTACCTAAGGGCATTTGACCCTCCCTGCTTTCCATAACAGTGGGAGGAAGGTCTGAGTTGCAGGGGTATAAACTAGCCTGTTTCCTCTCTCACGCGCTTCTTGGTGGGCTCTCTCTTTGTGAGCACTCACCCTTCTTGGAAGTCTTGTCTTCTTCTCCTTTTACAAGGCCTTTACACGTGGTGGCCGCCATCTTGGCCTACACGTGGCTGGGGTTCTAGCCTGGAATCCTAAGCACCGGGCTTTTCCTTTTGCTGATTTGTATGCCTGAACCTGTGATAAGTAAAGCCTTTTAAAACTGCATCGGATTCCTGAGTTTTCATCCATTCCTTGCCGGCTTCAGAGGTAGAAGGGAACTTGCTTCCCGGCACTGTCGGGGACCCCGCGGCATGCCCCGACAACTAACCACTGGTGTCCTGTGATGAAAATGAAGACGACTTATTCCCTTTTTCTTTCAGAGACCTGAAATATCATTCAGCTTCTTTTTCAGTCCAGGTTTGTCATCAAAGCTTTCTTCCTAATAATATTCTCCAACGTGCAAAGAAATGTCCCTGGTTCCTTTTGGCAAACACATGACAGTCAAGGCAAAAGACTGAGTCTATTCTGGGACCATGTATTAGCAGGAACTGAAGGAACAGATGAATAATGGAGGGCATTCTCAAAGCTGGAGGCAGCCTGCCAAAAACTAGAAGGCAGAAAATCCATCTTTTGCAGGTTATATCACTTGCATATAATTCCTTATATATCATTTAATTTCACTATGCTGTCCATAAAGGTGAACATAAATGATCTTGTCTATGTTCCCAATCGCTAAATAAAAAACAGGCTCAGCTGCAAAACCCGATGACAATTGAGCAAAGAAGCACTTCGCAGAATTTTCTTCCAGCAGTAAAGATAAATGACAAAAAGAGTAATTGGGCCGCTTTGTTGGATGTGCTCTTGCTGCTCTGTGACTGGGCTGTCGTAATTAAAGGAGCCGACCTCAGCTCCAGCCTTTCTCTGAAATCCATGACCCAGCACCAACCGAGAACCGGATCATAAAGCACAAGATGTTTAAATGGGAATAAGCTGGCAATTAAAAGCAGGGCCATCGAAGACAGAGTAATGAATGATCCATCTGGAGGGAATTGAGAGCAACTTGCTTAAAGGGGAAGAGCAGAGTGGCTGAAGGCTACAATAGTTCAGAGCCAGATGACACCCGCCAGGTGGAAAAACACAGAATTGCTCAAAACAGGGTGGGGATGGAATGGATGTGATTGAACCTCAAATTTCTCTTAATCTAGGTTAAAGCTTTCCTGACCATAGGTGATGAGAGGGTTAGATGTTCTTGGGCATGAATCACTAGAAGAAAATCTAGTCCCCTCCTAACCATAAACCTCAGGATGGTGCCAGCAGGTCTTGTAGCAATTGCTCTGGGTACCCTCAAGTTTCAAAGCAAGCCTCCCTCAGGGCTCTGAACTCTCCTACTTACTCCTAATCTGTCTTCTTAGATGCCATAGACTGTTGCTAGACCCTGCCCACCAGCCAGGGGTCTGGTCCTCTTCTAGGGGACTGCAGTGGATCCCCTCAAATCTGGGAAGACGTACACTCCACCCTTCCAGACCTTTCTACACAGTCCATGCCCAAGACGTGCAAACCTTTCTGCTAGGGTTGTGAGTGTTACCCTGTGGTTTGGGAGCACCAGGGATATGCCGCTCTGTGCCCAACGGACACAAAGTCACATGTGCTTTGAGGCTGGGCTGGGCAGAGCAATAACATTTCTGTGAAGATTAGAGATGAAGGCAAGATAAGAAGACAAAGAATATACCAGAGTCTTACCTCACACTCCAGGACAAGGAAAGGCAAAGCACATACTGGAGTCTTCAGTCCAAGCAGTGGTGCAGTGCTGTAGACTCCTGTGGAGCAGGGAGAGATGGGGAGGAAGATTCTGTGCCCTGCTGAACACTCGTCAAAAGCTTTTTTCCTAAGGCCCACTGGGCACCTACAGCGTTAGGTCTGCCAGGACCACAGCATAATAGTCATGGCTTAAGGGCACATAAGACACATGGAGGGCCATCGAAGACAGAGTAATGAATGATCCATCTGGAGGGAATTGAGAACAACTTGCTTAAAGGGAAAGAGCAGAGTGGCTGAAGGCTACAATGGTTCAGAGCCAGATGACACCCGCCAGGGTTCATGCTTCTATGTGGCTACAGAACAGCCCCCAAGCCTGGCTGCATGCAGCGCTCACCAGCAGAGTCAGCTAAGATTCCAGACACCCCAAACCAGATGCCCTATGGATGGATCTCTTGGGATACGCTGAGCTCCCTGGGCACTGGTGACCTAGCATGAGACCGGAAATGATAGCTCTCTTGGGGTATGCTCACTGGGCACTGGTGAACTGGCACTAAAGAAAAAAAAAGCCTACTTAGTGCACTTGTATGAGCTGCTGTTTCTTAAACTGGCAGGGGGTCTTCAGCAAACTGGGAATTGCAGGTGATAGTCTCTGGGCCAGGGATCTTGATGGGGAAACAGCAGAATCAGAATAATATTGCCAGAGCTCTCGGTTTGGGCCTGAATTTCCCTCCTCTTCATTACTAGGCCCTCCTCTGCAGGCACAGTCCCTGCAGGCCAGCTTTAGGCCATAGCTCTTGCACCCAAGGTTCCAGTCAGATGGGAGGCCGTAATCCCTACATCTGGAGAAAACCTGGAGGAAAGATGGGGAAGGCTGGGGTGTGAAGAAGTGCTTTAAAATCTGCTGCTCCAACTGATCAGCATTGGGGTGCTCTACCCCAATTTCTCACCTCCCAGCCCTTACCTCTCCAATATATACTCTCTGGAGTGTATCTTGGGATATACTCCAGAAATACAGATTCCTGCTTCCTGCCCCACTCCCCTCTGCCTTCTTGCCAGAAAATTATTTCCAATTTTAATTCCATTCCCTTGGCAAGCCCTGATGGCTAACACCTACCAATACCCTTACACAGGAGTAAAGGGGGTTCATCAAGGCGAGCAGCTCAGATTTAAAAAAGAAAAGAAAGAAAAACAGGGCCTAGAGAGATCATATATATGGTAGGGCATTGCCTTGCTAGTGGCCGACCCTGGTTCAATCCCTGGAACCCATATGGTCCCCAAGCTTGCCAGGAGTGATTCCTGAGTACGAGCCAGGAGTGATTCCTGAGTACAGAGCCAGGAGTGATTTCTGAGTACAGAGCCAGGAGTGATTCCTGAGCACAGAGCAAGGAGTAAGCCTTAAGCAATAGGGATGCCACCAAAAGCGAAGGTGAATGTAATGTTCTTCTTGTCCTCTGACTCACAATCTCTTTGCTGATGACCAGCTCCAGCCCCCTCTGAGCAGCAAAACCTCTGCCTTGTCGTCTACTCGGTGCTGGGTTATAAGAAACAGCAGGTGAGACCAGGCCTGCAGCTCAGCCTGCACCTGCTTGCTCAGCTGCTGCCCGATGTGTCCATCGCTCTTCCTGGGATGCCAGCATGTGACCTGAGAATACATTGTTAGTGATTTTACTGATTTTTAAATCTGTTGGAACTGTGTTACTCTCATCCCTATACTTATGTGCACATGATTGGAAGTGGGGACATTTTATGCCTGAAACCCCGTTGTAAATAGCCTTGTGACCAAAACAACTTTAGGTAAAACAAACAGGGCCAGAGTGATAGTTCAATGGGTAGGGCGCTTGCCTTGCATGCAGTTGATCCAGGTTCAATTCTTGGCACCACATATGGTCCCCTGAGCACCCCAGAAGGATACATGAACACAGGAGCCAGGAGTAATTCCTGAGCACTTCCAGATTTGGCCAAAAAAAAAAAAAAAAGAAGAAAAAACGAATATTCATATGGTTGTTAAATGTAATACAAGAATCAAAAACTTAAGAGTTTGTAGTGCTATTCACATGTAGTATATAATTATTGATTGCTCTTGTTACACTCATCTGTTATTGGAAACTTAAGTAATTTAATGGGTACTACAAATACTCAAGAAATAAGCAAGAAATATAGTTTGGGAGTGCTAGTGTTTTTATCATTTTTGGGAGAGATATCTAGGAATGGAATTATTGATCATATGGTGGTTCTATTCCTAATTTTTGGAGAGATATCCACACTGTTCTCCATAGATATTTATTGGACCAGTTTACATTCCCACAAATAGTGAAATATAGGCCCTCTTTCTCCATATCCCATGCCACACCTGTATAGCCAGTCTCAGTGTGAGGTGATATCCAATTGTGATTTTAACTTGTATTTTCCTCATCATAAGTGATGGTGAATATTTAAAAAATCCAATCACTGTGAGAAGTACAGTTGTTCATGACTGGGTTTCAGTCATATAATGTTCCAACACCCATACCTCCCTCCACCAGTGTATATTTCCCACCACCTATCACCAATTTCCCAGTTTCCATTTTGTCAGCCCCCTGACTCTATACCAATTCTTCTTCTTCTTCTTCTTCTTCTTCTTCTTCTTCTTCTTCTTCTTCTTCTTCTTCTTCTTCTTCTTCTTCTTCTTCTTCTTCTTCTTCTTCTTCTTCTTCTTCTTCTTCTTCTCCTCCTCCTCCTCCTCCTCCTCCTCCTCCTTCTTCTCCTTCTTCTTCTCCTTCTCCTTTCCTTCTCTTCTCCTTCTCCTCCTTCTCCTTCTCCTTCTTCTTCTTTCTTCTTCTTCTTCTTCTTCTTCTTCTTCTTCTTCTTCTTCTTCTTCTTCTCCTCCTCCTCCTCCTCCTTCTTCTCCTTCTCCTTCTTCTCCTTCTCCTTCTCCTTCTCCTTCTTCTCCTTCTCCTTCTCCTTCTCCTCCTTCTCCTTCTCCTCCTTCTCTTTCTTCTCCTTCTTCTTCTTCTTCTTCTTCTTCTTCTTCTTCTTCTTCTTCTTCTTCTTCTTCTTCTTCTTCTTCTTCTTCTTCTTCTTCTTCTTCTTCTTCTTCTTCTTCTCCTTCTCCTTCTCCTCCTCCTTCTTCTTCTTCTTCTTCTTCTTCTTCTTCTTCTTCTTCTTCTCCTCCTCCTCCTCCTTCTCCTTCTCCTTCTCCTCCTCCTCTTCCTCCTTCTCCTCTTCTCCTTCTCTTCCTCCACCTTCTCCTCCTCCTCCTCCTTCTTCTCCTTCTCCTCCTTCTCCCTCTCCTTCTCCTTCTTCTCCTTCTCCTCCTCTTTTCCTCCTTCTCCTCTATCCTCTTCCTCTTTCTCTGTCTCTTCCTCCTCCTTCTTCTCCTCCTCCACCTTCTCCTCCTCCTCCTCCTTCTCCTTCTCCTCCTCCTTCTCCTTCTTCTCCTCCTTCTCCTTCTCTCCTCCTTCTCCTTCTCATCCTCTTCTTCCTTCTCCTTCTTCTCTTCCTCCACCTTCTCCTTCTACTCCTTCTCCTCCTTCTCCTCCTTCTCTTCTCCTCATCCTCCTCCTTCTTCTCCTCCTTCTCCTTCTTCTTCTACTCCTCCTCCTCCTTCTCCTGCACCTCTCTCCTCCATCTCCTTCTCCTCCTCCTCCTTCTCCTTATCCTCCTCCTCCTTCTATGTCTTCTTCCTCTTTCTCCTCTTCTTCCTCTCTTCCTCCTCCTTTTAGCACTGTGGTTTGCAATACTGTTGCTAAAACATTATCATGTAGATAATTTTACCAACTTTCAAGCCTGTCACAAGTTGTTGAGGAGTACAGTTACGACAGGAAAAGGAACACTATGACAATGATAGATGTTGAACATTTTTTAAAAGTTTTTTTTGCTTACAATACTATTATTAATGGCTTCTCATGGGCATAATTCCAACAGCTCTTCCATTACCAGTGTACCTATCCCACTCCCCTTTCTCTCGCCCTCCCCCAGTTCATCTATGTGTGAGGGTCAATTCCCCATTATGTTGTCTTTAGATCTTTGTTGTTGCCTTGTTGTGGATCTTTAAATCCTATATATGAGAGTTCACTCTGTATATGTCCATTTCCTTCTGATTCACTTCACTCAGCATGACATCTTCTAGTTCCATCTGTATTGCTGCAAACTGCTTGATTTTGTTTTTTCTTTCTTTCTTTCTTTCTTTCTTTCTTTCTTTCTTTCTTTCTTTCTTTCTTTCTTTCTTTCTTTCTTTCTTTCTTTCTTTCTTTCTTTTCTTTCTTTCTTTCTTTCTTTCTTTCTTTCTTTCTTTCTTTCTTTCTTTCTTTCTTTCTTTTTCTTTATCTTTTTCTTTTTTTTTTTTGCTTTTTGGGTCACACCTGGCAATGCTCAGGGGGTTTCTCCTGGCTCTGCACTCAGGAATTACTCCTGGCAGTGCTCGGGGACCATATGGGATGCCGGAGATCAAACCCAGGGCAGCATGGGCGGCGCGTCATAAGGCAAATGCCCTACCCGCTGGACTATCGCTCTGGCCCGATTTTGTTTTTTCTTAGAGCTGCATAGTATTCCAAATGGTGAACATTTTCACATGTGATTAATGGTTATCATGGGTTTTTTTTTTTTGAGAAATATCTGCTGAGCCCTTTTTCCTATATTTTGATGTTTTTTGGTAAGAATGTTTTTTCCCACTCAATAGGTTGTTTTTGTTTGTATTTTGGTGTGTGTGTGGGTGGGGGGTTGTAGATCCAGTGATGCTCAGGGCTTACTCCTGACTCTGAGCTCAGGGATCACTCCTGGAAGGGTGCAGGGGACCATACGTTGTGCCCAGATCAAACCTGGGTCAGCCACGTGCAACACAAGCACCTTTCTCACATACTATTCCTCTGATCCTGTGTCCTTTTGGTTTTGTTTCTTTCACAATGGGAAGCATTTTAGTTTGGTGTAGTCTACTTTGTTTAATTTTGCTGCCATTTTGTCAATTGAGTCAAAGCATCAAAGAAGCCACTGAAGTCATTGTCTTGGAGAATTTGCCTATATTCTTCAGTGTATTTTTATTGCTTTAGTTCTAATGACTAAGTATTCCGTTCATCTCTGCTGGGTGTGTGATAGTGGCCAAGTTTCACTCTGCATGTGATTATCAAGTTTTTGGAAGCACTTGATGAAGAGATTTTCCTTTCTCAATTTTACGCTCTTGATTTGTTTGTCCTAAATTCATTGTCCACCCTATTCACTGTCTTTCAATTCTATCCCACTGGTCTGAGAGCCTTCTTTTATTCCAGTACTACAGAGTCACATATTTTGAGAACTGAGGAGGAAGTGGTAGACTTTCATATTTGCTCAGATATTTAACTATATTTGTTGCACTTCCATTATTCCAGAATACCCAAATTCTTTTCTGGTATCATTTCAAGAACAGCTGAAAGAACATCCTTCAACATTTCTCACAGAGCAGTTTAACTAGTGATGCATTTTTTAAATTTAAAATTTTTAAAGCTTATTTCCATCTAAGAATACCTTATGAGGGCCTTGAAGGATATTTTTTGCTACACTCAGAAAGGTTGACAGTTATTTTATACAAAGCATTTGAAGGCATTATTCCACTGGTCTCTGTGGTGTTTGGAAGTAATACACAATTATTTAAATTAATGTTCCCTGCATATAATGTATCATTTTTCTCCAACTACATAAAAAAATTTGTCTGCCTCTTTCATTTTAGCAGGTGGCTATGCTATGATGTATCTAGACATTTAAAAAATAGTTTAGTTTATTTAAGGGTTTTGGAGAGTCTATTTTTTAAAAAAAATATTTTATTATACAACCATGAGATATACAATTACAAAGATGTTCATAAGATGTTCATATTTGGGTTTCAGTCATACAGTGTTCCAGGACCCATCCCTCCACCAGTGCCCATTTCCCACCACCAAAGTCTCCGATTCCCTCCCCACTCCGTTAGCCTGCCTCTATGGCAGGTTCTTTATTTCTCTCTCTCTCTCTCTCTCTCTCTCTCTCTCTCTCTCTCTCTCTTTCTCTTTTCCTTCCTTTTTGGAGAGTCTTTATTTTTGCAAGAATCTTTCACCAAATATGGGAAATTTATGGTCATAATTTGGCAGACCCTGGCAAGCTACCCGTGGTGTATTCAATATGCCACAAACAGTAACAATAATGGTCCTCATTCCCAATGAATGTAGATGTTACTGGTGCCCACTAGAGCAAATTGATGAACAATGGGAAGATAAGTGATACAAGTGATGGTCATAATTGTTTCAATGATTTTATCATTTTTGTCTCTCCTTAGACTATAAGAAAATGTATATATCATTTTTGATTATTTCATTTAGAGTCCTGGATATTAATTCCTTTTTCTCTGTTTTTGTGTTGGATACTATTTTATTGACTCTACTCCATGATCTGTATTCTGCTATTGAGCCTAACCCATGCATTTTATGTTACATATTAAATGTTTAATTTATAAAATTTATACATGATCTTTTTATAATATCTCTTTCTCTCATGAGAATTGCTATTTTTTTATTCACTTCAAGTATATTCTAAACTATCTGATGGACCATAGTTTAAAGCTGTTTTAAAGTCTGGTTCTGAGGGCTAGAGCAATAGAACAGTGGGTAGGGCATTAACCTTGCATGCAGCAGATCTGGGTAAGCCCTGAGCAATGCTGACTGTTGATCAAAAACAAACTAGAAAACAAAGAAGAAGTTTGGTCTGAGAATCCAACATTTGGAGTTAGCATTTGTCAGCCTTTTCCCTGGAGAACATTTCCAGGTTCTCCATATATCTGGTAATTGTGGCTTAGGTCCTAGACATTGTGAATATTATGTTATGTTTATTCTGTGTTCCAGCACAGTACTATGGAGGATATTGATATTCTTGTTTTAGAAGGCAACCAGCTCAAGTGAATTACACTACTGGTCTGTCTCACTTTTGGTGAGCAGTGCTCTGTCTCAGTTTAGGTTCAAAGATTTTGCTCTGCTGGTTTGGGTCTGTCATGTTGCATGAATGTTACTCAGGACTCACTCAATCTTGAGGTTTACATAAAAAGTTAGAAGATCCTCTCTCTCTAACTAACTCCATTGTGGGATTCCCTCTTACTCTCCAAACCTCAGAAGCTGTCTTCCAAGTTCTTCTGACCAGAAAGGTATATAATTTGCATTAAAGTATTAGTTATCTATAGGTTCTTCATATTCCTGAATCAACCAGATGCCATTGGGCTACATTAGCACGTGATAGGGTCCAATGGAAATGTTACTGGCGCTCCCTTGAGCAAATTGATGAATAACGGGATTCAAGTGATCAAGTGATTAGTTATCTATACACCCAATCTTGACACCTTGTTCAGTGCCCAGAGGCCATTGTCAGAGCAAATCAAGGGGTGGGGAGATGGGGGGAGGGAGAGAAGGAAACTATCTTGTGCAAATCATTCCAGAAGTTTGCCTCCCCTGCACAATTCACAATTCATCCAGAAATTTCAGACCAGAATCCTCAGCTTTTACTATTATTGGGAGGATGACTTGGACCATCCTGGTGGTACTCAAAGGCTATTCCTGGTGGTGATCAGGGGACCATTCAGGGCCAGAACTGAACCCATACCTCCTGTCTATAAATCAAGTGATCCTGACTATTGAACTCTCTCCCTGGTCCTTTTTTCCACTAAGAAATTTGACCTCTGATCTTTAGGGGGAAGGGCAGTCATGTACAGACTACTCTACTACATAACAACCAGCTGAGTCTGGAATCTGTCCACCACTGGGATATAAACTCTCTCAGGGCCCATTCTCAGTTCTCCTTTTGAGAGAGTATCTGCCTATTTTATTTATCTACCTATTTATTTATTTATTTATTTATTTATTTATTTATTTATTGCTTTTTGGGTCACACCCGGCAATGCTCAGGGGTTTCTCCTGGCTCTGCACTCAGGAATTACTCCTGGCGGTGCTCAGGGGACCATACGGGATGCCGGAGATTGAACCCGGGCCGGCATGGGCAGGCCAGTGCAAGGCAAACACCCTACCAGCTGGGCTATCGCTCCGCCCCAGTATCTGCCTAATTTAGAATCAACTTGTGCACCTTTATTCAGCTTAAGCAGATGTGTTGGTAGCCTCACACACTCCCCTAGTGCTTTATTTGAGGGATAGAAGTTAAGCCAGGTATGGCAGAGTTCAGGACTAATTCCTGACTGTGCTCAGGTATCACTCCTGGTGGGACTCAGGGAACCATGTGTGGTATTGGAGACTAAAGCAGAGTTGGACACATGCAAAACAAGTGCCTAAATCCCTGTACTGTCTCTCTAATTCCTAACCCCAGATTTTTTGAATTGCAGATCCCATGGAAGAAGGGTGGGGTTGGGGGTGTCACTCTTCTGCAGCAGGAACCCACATCACCTGCGGAGCAGCACAGCTGGCCCTGAGAGGAACACAATGCCAGAGGCTGGATTTGGTGCACTCTGCCCTTTTGTTCTAGGTAAACACTATCTTCCTCCCTGGAGGCAGTTAACCTGCCTTTTAACCTTGACCCCATTCCTAATATATTCTGTGCTGCTTCAAGACCTGAGCACCTGGTGGATGGTTGGACATGAATGAATTACAGGATCATTTGCAGAACTGTAGGGGGCTCAGTTACTTGATTGAAACTGGAACTCCACTGAGCATTTTCAATCCACAATGTGTGAGAGAGAGAGAGAGAGAGAGAGAGAGAGAGAGAGAGAGAGAGAGAGAGAGAGAGAGAGAGAGGAGATAAAGAACCTGCCATAGAGGCAGGCTAGGGGAGGGGGAGGAATTGGGGTTATTGGTGGTGGGAAATGGGCACTGATGGGGGATGGGTGCTGGAACACTGTATGACCGAAACCCGAACATGAACATCTTTGTAATTGTATATCTCACGGTCGTATAATAAAATATTAAAATAAATAAATAAATAAAGGCTCTGGGAAATCTTGTGATCGTTACCTTGATATGCAACCACCTTCCCCAAGTTATAATGAAGCATTCCTACCGTGTTTTTGATGCAGTAAATGTTTAATACGATAAATTTTTCCATGGTGCCATACTATTGTAAATATTCAAGGCAGATGTAGTGAATGTAATATTATGGATTCATTGCTTTGTGGATCACATGGGAGTATAAATAAAAGAATAACTTGCATGAGTAGCTAGAAGGAGAGAACTACTCACTTTTCCCTTTATGATCATCCCCTGGTCCATAATACAGGGACTATTTTCCAACACTCCTGTGGCAATGAGGAAGAACTGGTTTTTGTTTATTTGTCCTCCTACCCTATTCTCTCTTTTTCCATGAAATATTCTCCTCAAAAATCATTATTTCTTTGCATAAAAGAATCTTGCAAACATTATTGGATCTATTCCAGAAATGACTGATTGTAATATGTTGACTCTAACTGCTCATTCTTGGCTCTTTGACTTGGCTCTCTGAGGAAGGTAAGAAGGTAAGAGGTAGCAGAACTTCACAGCTGGGTGTGCTGACCCCACTCCCTCAGCAGTCAAATCCCAGAGCTCTGTACTGCAGCAGGAGGGCAGAGAGAGAACCCCCATCAGCAGCAGGTGCAAACTGCATTCTCCCATATTTCCCCGATAGCAATGAAATGAATATTGTATGTCAATTTCCTCTGGGATCTGTGTCTTCTTCTCAATTAGCTGGAAATCTGGAGGCAAGGAGGAGGAGGCGTGACCAAGATCACATACAACCCCCAACAGTCAACATTATCCTCAGTGTGAAATATTGGAGGTTGTTAAGAGGGCAATGGAATGTGAAGATACACGACAATCACTATGAAGAGGCCAGTGGCTGGTCCATTTACTTAGGACACTTGATGCATGGCGGACATCATGCCTGTGTCCTAGGGCAGATTCAGAGGACAGAGAGGCTCCCCTCCATGTCATTATCTGACAAGGAAGGCTCAAGGCAGGCATTTGAACTCAGGTCCTAGGACCCACAATCTTTTGCTCTATGATTTCCCCTCATAGATTAAATAGGACAGCATAAATTAGAAACATTAGGCATAAATATTATAAAAGCAAAGGAGAATATTTGTGGATAGTCAATTTTTTATGACAGAAAATCCAAGACAACTGGGTAAAAAGTGGTGAGAAAAAAATTGATATTTAGTGCTTCTTGGTCCTACATGACAAATGACACACAGTCTTCCTCAACTTTCCCAGATTCAACAGAGTTAAAAGAGGCTCATTCCAACCCTTACTGGTTCAGCTTACATATGCAGAGAATCATTTGAATTGCTTGACTTTAAGTAAACAGCAGTCACACGTGGGGATACACATGATCAAAATGCTAATGCCTTCACTCTTTATGGAACTGGAAGGACATAACATCTCAGATTTCTTTCTTTCTGGCCTAGCCCTGTTGCAGCTAATACAACACTCGGAGCATCCCCAGTTACTAAGAGCTGAATGGAATTGCTTGAATCATATTTCATTTAGCATATGTCTGTGAGGGAAGAAAAATACATTTCTGGTACTCTCCAGTTCATGTTTTAGAGACTGGCTGTCTGTATGCAAATTCCTGGCTCATTATGATTCCAGCTGAATAAAAGGGAGATGTTGCTTTCTAATTTGTAAATGTTGGGTTTTCATTATGGTTTTATTTTCTCCTGTTTGTAACTGCTGAGAGCAAGCCCAGGACTTCTGGGTCAGAGAAAAAAAAATCTGATAGAACAAAGATAAGAGGGATTTTTCCTGAGAAGAGGCAGTGGAGCAAACATCTGAGAAAATTCTTACTGGTTGAATTGCTAGGGCTTTCATCATGTCGCCTCACAATGACTGGTTTTTATCATCTCACCTCACAAAGACTTGTTTCCCATGAGGCCGAATCTATAACATTTTTTATTTCAGTCCACATTCGGAAGAGTGGGGATGGGATTCTTATTTTACAAAAAAAATCCAGAGACATTCCTCCTTTTGCCGTAAAAGTGAGGGAAAATGACAAAGCTAATAATGATCCTGTACAGCCAGGGATGGATACAGGGAACCATATCGGGTTCAGTCCTTCCCTGAGAGAATCCCTTTTTGGGTTTTCTGCTGAATATTTTCAGTTGGCGAATGACACCAATGCGCTTTTCTGAGGCATTGATTTTCCACTTATGGGAACGGCTGTCACGAGTCATTGTGTTCCCTGCATTCTTTATTTTACCTTTGGAAGCAAGCAGTACTTGCCTGGCACTGAATCACAGGGACTGAATCATGAGAGAACAGAGCTCTGGGTGTTTGCTCTCTTCAGTCTGAAAGAACTAGAGCTTCCTTAGCTCTCTGAGCTGCAAAGTCGTTCAGTCTCGCATGCTCTCCTAAATCAAATGTGGTCATTCCCTGACTTATTTCAGAAACAGATGTTGATAACCAACTATGTGACAGGAACTCTGCCCAGTGCTGGGTAAAAACAGGTGAAAAGTTGACTTTTGGGGACTTGTGGGAGGGGACATGTGAAAGAGAGAGAGAGAGAGAGAGAGAGAGAGAGAGAGAGAGAGGTGACAAAGTTCCTAATGCCAAATGTCCAAACCAAAGGGCAGTGAGAGTTGAGGTTTTTTTTTACCTCCTCACTTCTGAGGGAAGCTCGCTAGCTCTTCAATGGGGTCTTCATCAGGAATGTTGGAAAAAGCAAATAAAACACCAACCATGACTACCTTTTGAGGGGAAGGTAGATCCTTCATGCTAGACCCTTTGTTGAGAAGACCATTAATCTATTCTGAACCAGGTAACACAACTCCAGGGGTCTCTGCCCCTGAACCCCTCCTTCCTCTCCTCCTCACTGCCATTGCTCCTCTGAGAGGTCAGTAAGGTCACATGTGCATGCATCTTTGTCATCGCTAAACTGGAAAACTCTGACAGTTTTGGACTCCTAGTATCTGGCATAGAGGTATAGAAAACATAAGCATGTAATAAATTTGCACTCAACTTCTTAAAATAATAATTAAGAAGGTTATAAACCATATCAACACTTTAATCATGATAACCCACATATTAATGAATAACATATGAGCATCATGTGAAGTAAGTATCCTTACTCTCCCAAACACTATTTTCTAAGAATTTTCAGTTATCTATCATATGTCTTGACCTTCCAAGCAAAAGCAGCCTCTTTGGTTGTGTCCTGTCTTTTGACGTGAGGATGAAAGCATATTCTCTTCAGCTCAGGGTGGGTTGGATGCCACAGACTTTCTCAGACTGCCAAGCAGAGAACTGTAGGGAGAAGGTACGAGAACCCTGAGCTGCAAAAGCACATGTTATGCAAACGGCAGGTGTTGGATGTTTGTTATATCGGCTGAGGGAAGTGGGAGCCAGTTGTGACTCATTCTTGAGAAGAAGGGGACCTGGTTGTTCATCTGAGACAGATCATGCTCAGGAAACATGCTCCTCCTCAGCCCCAGGACCCTCACTGCAGAGAGCCCACTGCCTCTGGATGGGGTCCTGGGTCTGAGGAGGAGCATGTTTCCTGAGCATGATCTGTCTCAGATGAACAACCAGGTCCCCTTCTTCTCAAGAATGAGTCACAACTGGTTCCCACTTCCTCGTTATAGCAAACATCCAACACCTGCCATTTGCATAACGTGTGCTTTGCAGCTCAGGGCTCTCTACTTCTACAAATAAATGCTTTTACGATCAAGCAGAAAACCCAGAAAAGAGGCACAACCTACTTTAAGGTCGTGGCTGCCTCCTAGCAAGGGTGTTTAAAAATAACCCCCCAATCTGCTGTGTGCTCACCACTCTCATCTGTGCCAGCACAAGGGCAGGGATGGTAGCGTGAAAGGTTCCAGGCTGTGTGTGTGAGAGAGAGAGGAAGACTGAGAAGGTGAGGGAGCTGTTCTCTGGAACAGAGCTGGCACCGACCTTACAGTATCAACCTATTGCTCTCCGCCTAAACACAAAGTGCTGACCCCTGCAGTTTCTCCACATTTGAATCTCTTCCAGTTTGAAGAAATGACTTCAGGCCCACTTGGAAGGCTCTGGAGGGAGAGATGTGCTAAGGGTCAGGGTTTGCCTGACTGAAATGGGTGCAAATGGCAGCAGGTGGCAATAGATCAGCTCTGGGTGGAGCCCTCTGTGAGTACTAGGTTCATTACCTCCAGGAAGTGTTGAAGGGGATTCCTCACTTTGACAGCAATTGAAGGAGAATTTTTCAAGTTATTTTCAAAATTTCTATTTATTTCCAAGCTGTTCATCAAATGTCCCTAGTGGCTTGTGCTAAGTAGATACTTTTGACTTTTGTTTAATTTTATGTTTTGGTTTTTGGTCACACCTGGCAGTGTGACCAAAGCTCAGGGGTTACTCCTGGCTCTGTACTCAGAAACCATTCTTGGCAGTGCTTAGGGGACCATATGGAATGCTGGGGATTGAACCCGGGTCTGCCACGTGCAAGGCAAATGCCCTCCCCACTGTGTTATTGCTCTGGCCCATCAAACCTTTATTTTTGCTGGTGGATTTTACCTGTGACTCCAAATAGTGTCTCCCCCTATGACTCACCATGTATCTAGGATCACAGACTTAAAACCAGGAACAAGTTCTACCGTGCACATCCTTTAGCTAAACATTTGAGTGGATCAGCATCCATGGGGCTTCTCCTGAACAGATTCCTACACATCTGCATCCAAAACCCACCCTGGGAAGACCAGTCTACTTTATTTTCCCATGTAAAGTTGATAATTAACAGTTGGTATATTTCCTAAATACCTAAAAGTCAGCAGGAAATTGGAAGTGGTATCCACCAAGCAGGGACAGTCAATAATTCCTTTCCAAATAGCTCCCTCTGAGGGGGACAGGCTAAGGATCAATGATGGAACCAATGTCAACCAAGACCTTTGAAAAAGAAAACCCCTGACCCTCTGTGAATCATAATATAAATAGCACATGGAGTCCATTGCAGCCAGGAGCACCAAGGAATCCATATACATATGCAGAAGAACAGAAAGAACCTGGAGAATACAAGTCACAGGAGTGATAAATTCCCTGAGTGATTGTATAGCTAATGCTTCACCTGTTGAGTATCTGCTACACACCAAGGATCAGCCTCTCATTCACTGGGAGGTAGGTATCACTATCGCCATATAGAGATGAAAGAAGTCAAGCTCAAAATGTTGAAGATCATATCCTAAATTTAGACTTTAATTCAGGTCTTTCTGATGTTCAAGAATTTCCTTCTTCATCTCAGGATGAAGAACTGGGCAAAATAAAAATGCAAGATAGGTTACAATTGTCCTCTACAACATCCTCACAGTCTTGTTGCATATGACGTATAATCCCTATTCCTCTCCCTGTCAAACACACACAGACACATACCCTCCACTCCCCCTACAACTCACACATGCACACACCCTCAATTGTTTCAATGCCCTTGGGTCAGTCTATTACTAGCATGTGAATGTCGTTGTCTGAAACTAGGCAACCAAAGACTGCAGGAGCTCAGCCAACACAGGTAAAGATTGACTCAGACCAACAGAACTGGCCCATGGGTTGTGGACTCATCAACAGTAATGCTTCTATTGGGGCTTTTGTTGTTAAGCCCCTGTTAGATGTTTGACAACATCTAACAGGAACAGTTGTATAGATCACAAGTATAGTTTTCCAACTATGTGGAGGACATTGTACTAAGCATATTTTTTAGTCCTGAGGGACTGTAAAATCAGACCATCATAAACTGGATTTGTAACATATTTTCCATTATAAAGTATTGTTTTGTAACAGCAGGGTCATATTTCATGATGTTTAGAGTTATTTGACCTGCATTTTACGTATTAAAGAGAAGAAAAAAATTAAATCGAGAGTCAAAGCCTGAGGGATAGAATAGGGGTTAAGGCACTTGCCTTGCATGTGGCTAACCCTGGTTTAATCCCTGGTGTCACATTGTTCTTCTATGCAACCATGGGAATTATTCCTCAGAACAAGGAACAACCCATAAGAATCACAGGATATTTCCCATCCCTAACCCAAAACACTAAACTCAATAGTCAATTTGATGTGGTGTCAGCCTATTTACTAAAAAGTTGCTTTTTAGACTCAAAATAATTGTTTATTAAAATTTGTATTGCCTTATTAATTTATAATTAACATTTATTAACTTACAATTGATATTTCCTAAGGATTTTATAACAATGTATTAATTTACTGAGTTTTTAAATTATTATTACACTATGGAAACAAGAGTCAAGAATCTTGAGTTTAGTTTTTGGTTCTATCTTTTACCTTTAAAAACACTAACTGGTGACTCAATTTAAGATGATCAAATATCGACAATAATTTATTTGATAGTGTTCTTTTTTTAAAAAAGTATTTGTTTTCAAATGCCACAATCAACAGTTAAACAATGGTCTCTTAAATAATACGGGCTTGGACCGGAGCAATAGTTCAGCGGGCAGGGTGTTTGCCTTCCCTGGGTTCGATCCCCGGCATCCCATATGGTCCCCCCGAGCACCTCCAGGAGTGATTCCTGAGTGCAGAGCCAGGAGAGACCCCTGAGCATTGCCGGGTGTGACCCCCAAAAAAGCAAAAAGATAATAATATGGGCTTGATGCCTGAGTGATTGCATAGCAGGTAGGACATTTGCCTTGCATGCCAGTTGGTTTGATCTGAGCATATAGTCCCCTGAGCATTGCCAGGAGAATATCTGAGAACAGAGCAAAGAGTAACTCCTGAGCATTTCCAGTTGTGACCCCCTCCCCAAAAAAAGATCTGGGCTGTATTTTTTGTTTTGTCTTTTTGTTTGTTTTGTTTGTTTTTGGACCACACCAATAGATGTTCAGGGATCACCCCTGGTTCTGTGCTCAGGGATCATTCTTGGTGATTCTTGGGGGACCATATGAAATGTCAGGGATTAAACCCTGGTTGGCTATATGCAAGGCAAGCATCTTACCCTCTATACTGTCTCTTGGGTCCCAGGGCTGTGTTTTGGGAAAGATTGCCGCAGATTCTTTTAGAGATGTTCTCTCTCAACACTCTTTTGAAAATTAAGAATCAGGAATATCCTGATACCAGTCTTGAAAATGTCATTCTCCTGTGAGAATCCCCTGGGGCCAAGCATTGGTGCATTTAGAATATGTTCTCACACAGACAGTTTGCTCCTATTTTGTTATTTTTTAAAATTTATTTATTAATTTATTTATTTTTAATTTATTTTATTTTTATTAAATATTTTATTATACCACCGTGAGATATAAAATTACAACATTGTTCATGTTTGGAGGTTTCGTTCACATAGTGTTCCAGCACCCCGCCCTCCATCAGTGCCCATTTCATGCCACCAATGTCCCCAATTCCCTCCCCCCCCATAGCCTGCCTAAAAGGCAGGTTCTTTATTTCTTTTCTCTCTCCCTCTCTCTCTCTTTTCCTTCTCTTATACATTGTGGGTTGCACTACAAACACTTAGAGGCCATCATGTGCATTTTTGCCTGTATTTAATGCTCAGTTCTAGGTTGGTATTAGCCCTTTTGACATTTATTCACATATGTTCCCTTCTCTGTCTTACCTAACCTCTGACTCCCACATGTTTGCAGTAATTTCCACTTTTGGTAAGACCTCCTAGTCCATGTTTCACCTGACATTGAATTTTTGTGTCATAATATGTATATATATATATTTATGCCATGCAAATAAATTCACTCATTTTATATCTCTCTCTTTCCTTCTGACTAATTTCACTCAACATGATCCTTTCCATGTCCATCCATTTATAGGCAAATTTCATAACTTCATTTTTCCTAACAGCTGCATAGTATTCCATTGTGTAGATGTACCAAAGTTTCTTTATCCAGTCATCAGTTCTTGGGCACACTGGTTGTTTCCAGGTTCTGGCTACTGTGAATAGTGCTGCTATGAAAATAAAAGTGCGGATGGTGTTTCCGCTGTGTGTTTTTGGCTTCCCAGGGTATATTCCCAGGAGTGGTATGGCTGGGTGAAAAGGGAGCTCAATTTATAGTCTTTGGAGGAATGTCCATATTGTTTTCCAAAATGGCTGTACTAGTCAACATTCCCACCAACAATGGATGAGAGTCCCCTTTTCCCCACATCCATGCTAGCACTTGTTGTTCTTGCTCTTTTGGATATGTGCCAGTCTCTGTGGTGTGAGGTGATATCTCATTGTTGTTTTGATTTGCATCTCTCTGATGATTAATGATGATGAACATTTTTTCATATGTCTTTTGGCAATTCGAACTTCTTCCTTGCTGAAGTTTGTGTTCATCTCTTCAACCCATTTTTTAATGGGGTTGGCTGTTTTCTTCTTATATAGCTGTACCAGTGCCTTATATATCCTGGATATTAACCCCTTATCATATGTGATTTGGGTGAGTATTCCTTCCCATTCTGTGGGCTCTCTTTGTATCTTGGTCACTGTTTCTTTTTGAGGTGCAGAAGCTTTTTAGCTTCATATAGTCCCATATGTTTATCTTTTCTTCTAGCTGTTTTGTTAGTGGCGTTTCTTCTTTGAAGATGTCTTTAGCTTCAATTTCGTGAAGGGTGTTTCCTATACTTTATGGATTCAGGTCTGATATTGAGATCTTTAATCCATTTTGATCTGATTTTTGTGCATGGTGATAGACAGAGATCTAAATTCATTTTTTTACATGTAGCTGCCCAGTTTTCCCAGCACCACTTGTTGAAGAGGCTTTCCTTGCTCCATTTCATACTTTTTGCTCCTTTATCAAAGATTAATTGTTCATGTATTTGAGGCTGGTTGTCAGGATACTCAACTCTATTCCATAGGTCCACAAATCTTTTTATTCCAATACCATACTGTTTTAATTACCACTGCTTTGTAGTAGAGTTTGAAGTTGGGAAAGCTGGCGCCTCCCATCTTCTTTTTCCCAAGGATTGCTTTAGCTATCCATGGGGGTTTATTATTCCATAAAAATTTCAGAAGTGTTTGGTCAATTTCTTTGAAGAATGTCATGGGTATTCTTATAGGGATGGCATTGAATTTGCATAAAGCTCTAGGGAGTATTACCATTTTGACAACATTGATTCTCCCGATCCATGAGCAGGGAATGTGTTTCCACTTCTTTGTGTCCTCTTTTATTTCTTGAAGTAATGTTTTGTAGTTCTCTTTGTAGAGGTCCTTTACATTCTTCGTTAAACTGATTCCTAGGTATTTGATTTTTGTGGCACAATTGTAAACGGGGTCATGTTCTTAATATCCCTTTCCTCTCTTTCGTTATTTGTATATAGGAAAGCCACTGACTTTTGGGTATTGATTTTGTATCCTGCCACTCTACTATAAGCATCTATTGTTTCTAGGAGTTTTTGGGTAGAGAGTTTAGGGTTCTCTAGGTATAATATCATGTCATCTGCGAATATTGATAGCTTGACTTCTTCCTTGCCTATCTGGATGCCCTTAATGTCCTTTTCTTCTCTGACTATTATGGCAAGTACTTCCAGTACTATATTGAATAAAAGGGGTGAAAGTGGGCAACCTTGTCTCATCCCTGATCTTAGGGGGGAAGGCTTTTAATTTTTCCCCATTGAGAACGATACTCACTGTGGGCTTTTGGTAGATAGCTTTGACTATCTTGAGGAAGGTTCCTTCAAACTATATGATCATATCAATAGATGCAGAGAAAGCATTTGACAAGATCCAGCACCTGTTCATGATTAAAACCCTCCAAAAATGGGAATTGAAGGAACAGTTTGCTCCTATTTTGGCCTCCAAGTCCCAATCTACTCTTAGATCTAGGTATTGACCACATTCTTTCCAAACACTGTTCCATATGTAGCAATGTGTCACAAAGAATCTGGAGTTGTTCAGGAAGAATTCAGTCAAAATTAGGGTTACAGCCTTAATGCTTGCTCAGTGACAGCCTCTCACCTTTCATATCCTGAAATCCAAATGTGCAAGGAAGGCTCAGTAAGAGGTGGAGCTTTTCTGTGAAAGGTCTTTATATCACAAGGGTGGATTCCTGAAGGGGATGCACAAGGAGCCTTCAGACAAATCCCAGGGCCCCGCCACCACTTAAAGAAGACACAAAAAATGGTGTCAACTCTGACCTGGAAGAAATTTCTCACCAAAATATTTGCTGGTGGATTCTACCTGTGACTCCCAATAGGGCCTCCCCCTGTGACTCACCATGTAACTAGGGTCACAGACTTAAAACCAGGACCAAGTCCTATCGTGCACTTCCTGAAGCTAACTAAACGTGTTGTGGATCTGACCACAGAGCTGCCATCCTTGGGGCGTCTCCTGAACAGATGTCCCACACAAATGTATCCAAAACTCACCTTGGGAAGCCCAGTATGATTTATCTTTCCATGGAAAACTTATGAATAACAATTGACATATTTCCTAAGTGTTCTGAAAGTCAGCTCCTTCTAAGGGGAACAGGCAGAGGGCCAATGATGGAACCAATGTCAATCAAAATCTTTGAAAAGAAAATCCTTGGCCCTCTGTGGATCGTAACATAAATGATATGAGGGGTTCATTGCACCCAGGAATAAAATTTTAAGTTTTATTAAAATGTATAGTTAAAATTATAAATTACATCAAAACCCTTATTAAGTTTGGTTGATAATTGGCTTAGGCTCACCACAGTAATGCTTTGTAATTTATAAATTATATTTAATTTTGTAAAATTTATAAATTTAAAATTGTAATTAGAAATTATAATATTAAAATACTTTAAAATTAGAAATCCCCGAAATTCTCATTACCTTGTTGGCATCTTGATGTGGGTGGTCCAGCTTGTAAAGCTGTGAGCAGTGATGTCTGTTGTTTATAAGCTGTGTTAACAACATCTGAAGACTGAGACAAGCAGGTATTGACTGGCTGCAGGCGGTCAGAGAGCTCCTGAGAGGAAAACAAGCTAAGGGCAAAGTGAAACTTCTTTGCCCAAACATCCTGTTCCCTGTCCTTAACATGCTTTAATTAAATCCTGATTTATTCCTTTCCTGAGGCGTCTAGAATCCACAAAACAAGCTATGATGACGGTACTAGGGAATTTTGTCAAAATCACTGCTAAAAATCTGATTTATTATGCCTATATTTATAACACCAAAGAATAAAATTGGCAAAATATTCTAAGTGAATCCAAATTTATTCTTAAAATTATGCAGAAATTACAGTTCAAATTACAGTGTATATATACTAATGTATATAATGTAGACTTATAAACTCTATTGCAGAATATTTTATTGAATATTTTCTCTGTGTTGGACTATGTGCAAAGTACTTTTCACGTTTTCATTTAATTTATACAATGATTCCCCTTGAGATAAATATTTTTATCCCTGGTCTACAGACAATTAAAGCCTCGCATCACAGAATTGTTCATGAACATGGAACTGAAAAGGTTTCCAAACACCTGGGTCCATTTGACTTCAAAGGGTGTACATTCAGTTCCAGCAAGCCTTTCAAATTTAGATTTTTTTGGTTAAGCTCAGTATCAGACTTATTTGTTTATCGTTTGAAACATGCTCTTATCTTTTAAACCTAGATAATAATCCCTGATTGTTTAAAGTCCTGAATTCCAGCACTCTGGCCCTCCCTCATGATTTTGGAGTAAATAGCTCTGAGATTTGGTCTAGAAATTATAATTAAAAAATTCTAGTTTTTTAACCGAATACACTAAAACTCATGTCCATTAGCTATAACCAAAAATATTAATACTCAAGCCTTATTTATTTATTTATTTATTTGTTTGTTTGTTTGTTTGTTTATCTATTTATTTATTTGCCCTGTGAGCTGTTTACCTGTTGCAACAGGATCAAACAGGGCAACAGGACCAAACAGCAGAGAAACAAAGAAATAGATTACGGACACAGAGTAACAGAGAAACAGAGGAAACAGGACAAAACGGTGACACAGGGAAACAGAGTTAGGGACTTGGATAAATATAGAAACAAGGAGAAAAGAGGCCCTGAAAAGAAAAGCCCTGAGCAGAAAGTACCTAAGAAAAGAGGCCTTGAGAAAAGAGGTCCTGGGAGAGGACCTGCAAGGTGCTGCCCTGAACAAAGACCTCCCGAAGAGAGATGCCCTGAAGAGAGGAGCCTGCACAGATGCCCCGAGGAGAGCAGCCTGAGAACCTGCCGGAGAGAGCCCGAGTGCCCAGAGAGAGGGTCCTGCAGTGCGCTGTATCTAGTATTCCAGAGTGCACAGAATACTTTTGAAGCTAATGATAGAAGTTGGAGACATGCCTGACAAACACATAGGATGGAGTTGTAACTTCTGAATGAAAAGAATATGAGTGGCTGCATTGGTGGTGGAATACGGATGCTGTCTTCAAATTTGGACCTGATGGACTTTTAAGTTATTTATTTATTGAGTTAACCTTGTATCAAATACTACATAAGTTTTAAGTATGCAACATTGTGAATCAACATGCACTTCCCTCTGTCCCAGTTTATGAATCCCATCCCTCTCCAGCTCACTTCTCTCTGTTCTTCCATAACTACTAGTTGGTCTTATGGTCCACAATTTTCTTTTTATTTAATTCATCTATTCATTTTCTTTCATCAATAAATGCTCGAGTTTTGAGGTGCCTACAAGAGTATTCCACCCGCATGGCAGAGCCTGGCAAGCTACCCATGTCGTATTTGATATGCCAAATACCAGTAACAAGTGTAGACCTCATTCCCATGACCTGATGGAATGCTTTGAGGCTCTTTATGTTCCTGGAGCTGCAGATGCCCTTGGGCTATCTCACATGTGACAGGACGTATGGAGATGTTACTGGTGCCCGCTTGAGCTAATCGATGATCTACGGGAAGACAGTGATACAGACAGTGATTTATTTATCCATCCATCCATCCATCCATCCATCCATCCATCCATCCATCCATCCATCCATCCACCCACCCACCCACCCATCCATCCATCCATCCATCCATCCATCCATCCATCCATCCATCCATCCATCCATCCATCCATCCATCCATCCATCCATCCATCCATCTATTTATTTATTGGCTTTTTGGGGTCACACCCGCAATGCTCAGGGCTCTGCACTCAGGAATTACTCCTGGAGGTGCTCCGGGGACCATATGGGATGCCAACCTGGGCCAGCATGGCCAGCATGGACCAGTATGGGCTGGTGCTTGCAAGGCAAACACCCTACCTACTATATTATCAGCTCCTTGAGAGGTCAGTCTTGAATGTCACTAAGTTGGTTTGGTCAAGTTCAGCCTCTATTCTTATCTGTCAAAGAAGATAATTAAAGAAGAATTCAGATCCTTTCTAATCTCAGCACCCTCCAGTTGTTAGTAACAGGATGCTACTTTAGAGGCTGCTGTATATCTTAGGGCTGAAGTTAGAATTCTGCAGAGGAAGTGCAAGGGAGTTGGAAGTTGGGGAGGCATTGATACTACAGGGTGCTCTGAGCCCGAGCTCCATGAAAGCTCCTATTGGGGCCAAGTATGAATGCTGACCCCTCACCCCACACAGCATGCCTTTGTGTGGGCAAGGGTCTAGCCCACGAAGTTGTTCTATAGAAAGGGCAGGGATGACTACAACCCCTGTGCCTGTCAACCTCTGTGCCTATCTGTACTCAGAGTGACATGTGCAATTCAAAGTCACAGATGCCCCAGGGAATGGCCTGAAACTTCTTAAACTCCTGTCCAAAGTTCCTGGGGAGGGAATTCTGTGCCTGTAATAGGCTGAGTGGTGTCTTGGACACACCTCTAGGCTGTGAGGGATGCGGCATGAATTGTGTGTGTGTGTGGGGAGGGGTTTCCTGAGGAGCTCTTGTGTGTAGTGTAATAGTAAACATTTCCAAAGCACAAAAGTTACTAAAAAGTTGCACCCAAGTCATCACTTGCATTCAGCCACCGCCGCATCCCATATGGTCCTCTGAGCACTTCCAGGAGTGATTCTGGAGTGCAGAGCTAGTAATTAGCCCTGAGCAATGACAGGTGTGCCCCAGTCCCCACCCCCCAACCCCTCTTTTAAAAGTTTACAAAAACAAAATTATAAAGTGCTACACAACTGCACCACAGAGGAGTGATGAGGCCAGCGAATACTCATAGAGGTCTGGCAGCTCCCTGAAGGTCGGCTGTCAGCAGCAGATCCAGGCCAGCAGCCTAGCAAGACGTGGCAGTGAGTTTATTGCATGCAAGAGACAGCATTCTTTCTGCAGAGTCTGAGATTTGCATCTACCTAGGACTAAATGATAGTATGCATTCTTGCCTATTGGACTTGGATTAGGTCTAGAGAATTTGGTTGGGGTCAGAGGGGCATAGGGAGGAAAATGTGTTCTCAAGGGTAAAACATCCACCAGATGGGACAGCAGAGGCCAGAGGAAGAAGACAGAGTATTCTGGGGAGGTGAAAGGCTCCTCCCTTTCAACAATACTGTTCCTGCAGCCCTCCACTCCATCCATGCAACTGTTTTTTAGGCAGTCACATGCACAAATCCCATTTCCTCCCCTGTGTCAGTCAACAGGTCATAGAACTCTGCCTTCTCAGAGTTCCCAGCCCTAATTCCATACACACGTAGTTGCCAAGTGAGCAGAAGGGAAGGTTTGCTGAGAATTCCTTCTGGAAGATGGAGGAGAACGTTGCTTCAAGAGTCCTGACACAGGCTGCAGGAACAGTATTGCAGATAGGTCACAGCTGACCTGGGTTCAATCCCTGAGCCCTGCCAGGAATCATCCCTGAGCCCAGAGTCAGGGATAAGCCTTAAGCAAGCCAGCTGTGGTCCACAAACTAAAAAAAAATGTCCTGAAACTACACAAAATTTCCTCAAAGAATCTCCATTGGTAGAGGCCAGTTGAGACAGCACCCAGGCAGAGCGAGAGAGCAGGGAAGGGGGATGCCTTGCACCTTTCAGGAACCAGATTCCTCCACCCCACACCTCTTGAATCTGTCTTGAACACTGATTTGCACAGTCCCTTAGCCTGCTTACCATCAGAGTGCTAGAAGAATCAATTTCTTAGGGTTGATTTGAAAAAATGTTTTTATTTCATACCTGACCATCAATATTTCATTCAAATTTAATACCTTTTACCCTCAATTGAATTGGGTCAATATGATTTTCTTCATCTTATTTTGGGTCAACAAAGGTTGAGGAGGATTAAGTACTTCTCCCACAGTTTCACAGACCCAGACTGGATTTGAGCTCATGTCCTGTGCTCACATCCCTGTTTTCTTGGCCCACGACCCACAGCATTATAAGGCAACTAAGGTCCGGCTCTCAGGACGAGTAGTCAGGGCAGATTCGTTCTCCTAGGAGAGAAAGACAGAGCCACTGCTATATCTATTACCAGCTAAGCATCTGTTGGTATTCAGAGTCTTCTATAAGATCCTCCCAAAGTGTCCTCAGGTATTCATATGGTTTAAGGTGCTGAAATGAGGTGGCCCCCTGAAGAGACTACGTGGTACCAGTTTCCACCATTCACCCCACAGCCAGGTTTGCACTTTAAGAGTTTCCTAGTGTGAGAAGACATTAAGACACACAGCAGGGGGCCAGAGTGATAGTGTGGCCACCCCCAGTTCAATTCAAAGCACCACATATGGTCCACCAAGCCCTGTCCAGAGTGATTCCTGAGTGCAGAGCCAGGAGTAATCCCTGAGCATCACCTGAAGTGACCCCAAAACAAACAAATAAAAATATACAATAGAGATATAAAAGCTTCTGGTTTCCAATACAAGTCTTAGAAAAGAAAAGGTCTAGTCCCATGTCCCATGACCATTGTTGTCCCACCTTCTTTTTGAGGCTCTCCAACCTTGGGTTTAAATGACCACTGTTCTGTCCTGACAATATACCTGAGGTGATTCCAGACCTTGTGATGTTCTAAGCCAACCCTTAACATGATCAGACCATCAATGGTAATAATATTACCATTGACCTCATGACCACACTCCTGAGGCTGATGCTAATGATTGCTGAGATTATTATCCAGGCCACAGGAGGCATCCAGAGTTCTCTCTCCTACTGCTTGATCCTTGTCTTTGCCTCTGTTTTCCCTCATCCAGAAAGTCCAGGCCATAAACGATACCTCTTTGCTTTTGTGTATAATTGAGTCTCTTTACAATAGTCCCTCCACCATAATAAACACAGGAAGAAAATATAAAACAAAAAGGAAAGAAAATTGTTTCTCCTTTGGTTGCTTGTGGACCAGTTTGAAGCCCAGTCTCAGGTCCAGGTTTACTGCTCTCCTTGCTGACTCCAACCCTATCTCAGCTCCAGTCTCACTGCTTCCCTTGCTGACTCCAGCCCTGTCAGCTCCAGGCTCACTGCTTCCCTCACTGACTCCAGCCCTGTCTCAGCTCCAGGCTCACTGCTTCCCTCGCTGACTCCAGCCCTGTTTCAGCTCCAGGCTCACTGCTCCCTCGCTGACTCCATCCCTGTCTCAGCTCCAGGCTCACTGCTTCCCTCACTGACTCCATCCCTGTCTCAGCTCCAGGCTCACTGCTTCCCTCACTGACTCCATCCCTGTCAGCTCCAGGCTCACTGCTTCCCTCACTGACTCCCAGCCCTGTCTCAGCTCCAGGCTCACTGCTTCCCTCACTGACTCCAGCCCTGTCTCAGCTCCAGGCTCACTGCTTCCCTCACTGACTCCCAGCCCTGTCTCAGCTCCAGGCTCACTGCTTTCCCTCACTGACTCCAGCCCTGTCTCAGCTCCAGGCTCACTGCTTCCCTCACTGACTCCAGCCCTGTCTGAGCTCCAGGCTCACTGCTTCCCTCACTGACTCCAGCCCTGTCTCAGCTCCAGGCTCACTGCTTCCCTCACTGACTCCAGCCCTGTTTCAGCTCCAGGCTCACTGCTTCCCTCACTGACTCCAGCCCTGTCTCAGCTCCAGGCTCACTGCTTCCCTCACTGCCTCCAGCCCTGTTTCAGCTCCAGGCTCACTGCTTCCCTCACTGACTCCAGCCCTGTCTCAGCTCCAGGCTCACTGCTTCCCTCACTGCCTCCAGCCCTGTCTCAGCTCCAGGCTCACTGCTTCCCTCACTGACTCCCAGCCCTGTCTCAGCTCCAGGCTCACTGCTTCCCCTCACTGACTCCAGCCCTGTCTCAGCTCCAGGCTCACTGCTTCCTCCCGCGCTCCTCCTCTGCCAGCCCTGTCCGCTCCAGGCTCACTGCTTCCCTCACTGACTCCAGCCCTGTCTCAGCTCCAGGCTCACTGCTTCCCTCACTGACTCCCAGCCCTGTCTCAGCTCCAGGCTCACTGCTTCCCTCACTGACTCCAGCCCTGTTTCAGCTCCAGGCTCACTGCTTCCCTCACTGACTCCCAGCCCTGTCTCAGCTCCAGGCTCACTGCTTCCCTCACTGCCTCCAGCCCTGTTTCAGCTCCAGGCTCACTGCTTCCCTCACTGCCTCCAGCCCTGTTTCAGCTCCAGGCTCACTGCTTCCCTCACTGACTCCCAGCCCTGTCTCAGCTCCAGGCTCACTGCTTCCCTCACTGCCTCCAGCCCTGTCTCAGCTCCAGGCTCACTGCTTCCCTCACTGCCTCCAGCCCTGTCTCAGCTCCAGGCTCACTGATTCCCTCACTGCCTCCAGCCCTGTTTCAGCTCCAGGCTCACTGCTTCCCTCACTGACTCCCAGCCCTGTCTCAGCTCCAGGCTCACTGATTCCCTCACTGCCTCCAGCCCTGTTTCAGCTCCAGGCTCACTGCTTCCCTCACTGACTCCTAGCCCTATCTCAGCTGCAGGCTCACTGCTTCCCTCACTGATTCCTTTCTAGAAGGTGCTGATGGAGCCTCTGGTCTGCAGCAAGCCATTTGTTCCCCATCACTAAACTTTCATTCAGTATCTAATGTTTACTTATTTATTTTTAGTTTTTACAAATTTTTTGGGCTTGAGGCCAAGCCCAGCTGTGCTTACTTTGTGAGACTCGCAGACATGGGGCAGAGCTGCTACTGGCTCTCCCTGTGACCAGCCGCTCACGAGGCGCCCGGGAGGGATGGTGGGTTCTAGCCCTGGCCCACCATCCCAGCAGAGCCTCGCAACAAGCCAGACGACCCCCACTCCATGAGGGCCTCCATTTCCCACTGCGGACTTCTTTCTCGTCAGACCTCCACCCAGCAGAACAGCTTATCAGTGCCCAGCTCACGCGGCTGCTTGCGGCTGTGCGGTTCATCAATAAATGCTGGACTTAGAGATGCCTACAAGAGTATGCTACCTGCACGGCAGAGCCTGGCAAGCTACCCGTGTTGTATTTGATATATATGCCAAATACCAGTAACAATTATAGACCTCATTCCGAATGGATTGAGGCTCTTTATGTTCCTGGAGCAAGCAGATGCCTTGGGCTCTACTAGCATGAGACAGGACATATGGAGATGTTACTGGGGCCCGCTCGAGCAAATCGATGATGAACGGGAAGACAGTGATACAGTGACAAATTTTTGGGCTTGAGGCCAAGCCCAGCTGTGCTTACTTTGTGCCCAGGGATCATTTCTGGTGCGCTCAGGGAAACATGTGAAGTGTCATACTGAACCTGGATAGGACGCATGAAGGCAAGAACCTTCCCTCCTATACTGTCTCTCCAGCCCCAGGACCTGCTCTTTCTTCATCAGCTCTGGCTTCTGTGATGCTTACAGGTGGGAACTCATCTATTATCATTTCAACTTCTCTCTGAGTATGAGCTGCCACCTCCCCCCCCAGGTCTATCTGAGAGCAATACATATGTCTTTTCTTTATATTTCTAGTAAGGGGTGTTGGGCCACAGCCCAGTGGTACTCAAGTTAATTCGGTCTCTGTGCTCAGGATGTCCTCTGGTGGTACTTGGGGATTCATATGTGTTTCTGGGCATCAAAAGAGGGTTAGTTACATTCAAGGCAAACGCCATAACACTTTTGCTATCTCACTTGCTTTGCCCAATAACTTCAATGAAACACAACATCAAGAGAGGGAGACCTATTTTCCCATCCCACCCAGCCTCCATCACCATCATCCCAATCCCAGCTATATCTCATGCAGGACCCTTGAAAGCCCACAGCACTATCACCATGGTGCTACCCCACCACCATTTTTGTCTCCTTTGGCCAGGTAGCTAGAGGAAGGACTCCAGCAAGGACCTCAACTCCACAGAGTAAAGAAAAGTCTTTAGGGCTCTTGCTGCAGTTGTCTGATTTGGCCTAGACTGGACTTCAAGAGGAGAAAGATATTAAGAAAGATAAAGAAAAGGCTAGTGGTAGTCTTTCCTGGGCTTAGGGGAGTAGCACTCCCTGGAGACACTAAAGGTAATACAGACCTTCAGAACTACTCAAGGATGAACCAAAGGATTCCATGGGGGCTTTCACAGTGAGGAAAAGGGCTCTGCCAACATCCAGGGATGGAGTGAAGCTGAACTTTGAGGACGGATGCATTATTTCCTGCCTGTTGTAGTACTGAAACACGCTCTGGTTCTTATTCATGGGCTGTCAAGACTGAAATAGACCAGAGACAAGATGGCAGAATTTAGTAGAGATTTCATTTGAGGTAAGGCAGGCAAGGGCAGGGAAGCTGCGACATGCTGTACCCTTAAGGAGGAGGCCCAGGAAACATAAAATACGTTCTCTTTTTCTACTTACTGGGGATAGGTGAGCTTTCTACATTGGGCTTGAGACTCACTGGAGAAGAGCAGGATTTGAATGGCTTATTTTCTTTACTTTCTTTATACCTTGGGTGCATATCCTGGGCTCTTCTTGGGCCGTTCTCCGCAATGCTTTTTCTGAGTCATTCTTTCTATTATTACCCTGCCCTGCCTGTTCCCTCTTGTCCCTATCTTGCTGTACCAATAGGACTTACAACAAATTTAGACCCATGATATTACTTAGAAACACGAGATTCTGTGGTGACCAGGTCATTTGTTTTGGTTGAAACTCCATACTTTGAACTTTATTGAAGTAATCACTCACATATTTCTTCACTTTCAAGATCTAGACTTGGGCCCCTTGGCACAACTTGTAGAAGTTACATCAGAAAAAAAGGAGAAATGAAAATGTCCCAGAGTTTCTGGACTTTCAGAGGAATGGGCCAAGATATTATAAGGAAGGAGGTGGGGAATTGAACCCAAGTAGACACAGATAATTGGCAGAATCCGGGCTCCAAGACTTACAAGGAGAAGCCGCTGTAGCTGTAGTCGTGCTTGCCAAGGTAGAGCTGGGATAGTCTTGGAGGAAATAGGGAACAATATAGATTTCACAAAACAGGACTTGAATCAAGCAGTGGTGAATATAGATAGTAAATCAACTCCACATTCCTGGTTATTTTTATACGAGGCTAATTTTAAATGCTCTGTTTCTATAGGAATCGTGAGACTTCCACCATATGGGGCTCCAGCTTCCTCTCTCTCTCTCTCTCTCTCTCTCTCTCTCTCTCTCTCTCTGCAGTCTGCTTTGTTTTAACGGCATCAACTGAAATCTTAGGAAACCACATTTACACCCAGATGCCTCGGGAAGCCGTTCTCCAAGCTGCAGCTCTCTGGCTTATTTCTCGGAGGACAGGATTCATCATGATTATTTTTAAACACAGTGCTGTGGTCTCCCTTCTCTGAAGCCCCTTCATTTGCATGCTGCCACTTGCTGGTGAGAACTGTATGTTTTGATTCCATGGAAGACAGCAGGGGGTTCCTCAGGGGAGGGGAGGGAGGTGCAGGCGCCCTGACACTAGGGGAGACCTGGTAACAGGAGGGTGCCAGTACCTCCCAGTCCTTTCTCCTGGGTGGGCTCAATTGTGAGTGGGTCTTCCCGTGACAAGCATGAACGCTGTCCAATGGGTGGCCGGACCCATGCTCTGTGTCTTGCCTACCTGCTCACCTGGAGGTGCCTACCTGCCTACCCCTGGCTCTGCACGAGGTTAGGAGTGTGTGTCCAATGCCTAGGAAACTTCTCCAGCCCACTGCAGAGAAAGTGTGCTGGTGGTTTCCGAGTATATTTCAGGAGCATTAAAATTCTTTATGTTCTGTGCAGGCGACTCTGCCAGGATTCCAGAGAGTTCATGATTTAACTTTTCTGCTTTTAACCCCAGTGTGAAAGGAGTAAGCTTTAGCAGCAGAAGCCCTGCCTTGCCATTAAAATAGGAACATTGAGAGAGAGAGAGGAGAGAGAGAGAGAGAGAGGGAGAGAGAGAGGTGCCTGCTGTAGAGGCAGGCTGGGGGAAGGGGGAAAGGAATCTGAGGACATTTGTGGTGGGAAATGTGCACTGGTGGAGGGATGGGTATGACTGAAGTAATCATGAACAGCTTTGTAGTTGTGTATCTCATGGTGGTATAATTTTTTTTTTTTTGCTTTTTGGGTCACACCCAGCAATGCTCAGGGGTTACTCCTGGCTCTACACTCAGGAATTACTCCTGGCAGTGCTCAGGGGACCATATGGGATGCTGGGGATTGAACCCAGGCTGGCATAGGCCGGCCGCATGCAAGGCAAACGCCCTACCCGCTGGGCTATAGGTCCGGTATAATAATTTTGTTTTAAAAGCCAAAATAAATAAACAGCATTTTTTCACTTTTAGTACAGTATATGATCAATGTCATGACCCATTTATCATATTTTAATGAAATGAATAGACTTTGGGACCCATGATTCACCCCCTCTCATGCGTTGAGCATATTCCAGTAATTTTTTCAAGCCCTGGGTCACAAACTGCTGCCCAGAAACTTCCTACCACACTTCAAAACCACTTCATTGACTATTGCCACTGAACAGAGGGCACACCTCAACCATAGGTGGCATTGCTCTAAATGTAAATAGAAAAACATTCTTTTTAAAATTTTATTATACCACAGTGAGATATGTAATTACAAAGCTCTTCATGATTGGGTTTCAGCCACACAGTGTTCTAGCACAAAAGCGTTCTTCCTTTAGTAATTATTTTACAGTTTCTGCCCAGTGACCCCTGAAATATTTCTCCTCTTTTCAGTATAAAAAGGTTTAGGAATAAAGGGTATAAAAAGGACTGGAAACCATCACCTAGGCTAAGCTCTGTTGTTCATTATAGCTGGGTGCCTTCAGGGTACATCTAATTTGGGTTGTTTTTAACCTGCAATGAGTTTACCAAGATGCAAGCCCATTGAAAATTGAGCAAGATCTGTCTATATTGTTCCCAATATTTGTCGGGTTATGTCAGAAAGACTGACAGACTTTTGGACCACCCTGGAATGGAGCTCAGACAGGGTCTGCTCCGATGAACCATGACAAATGGATCTCCCAAATCTGGCCCCCAGAACCAGGGTAGCTGTGAGCTACTTCTGTACCTCTAGATCCCTAATAAGCACAGAAACAAATTCTATAGGCATCCTCAGCATGTGGGTTAGCAGTTAAATATCCACTGCCAAGAACATAACTTCTTAGCATTATTGCTTGATCTCTTCAAGTTATTCAGCTAGAAATTTTCTTTCTTGTTTCTGAGATAGGCAGGTAGATGGGGTAGATGGGGGAGAGGGGACTTGTAATAAGTTCTCAGGAAGTAATAAAGTCATGATAGGATTGAAGGAAGTTATTCTGTCAATAGAGGACACCTGAAGGCTGGACACCCCCACTGCCACAGAACACACACACACACACACACACCAACATGACCAACATGATGAACACCCTAGAGAGAGAGAGAGAGAGAGAGAGAGAAGATCCAGTAGGAACAAAGGGTTGTGATAATGAACATGAAGGTGAACACCTTAAGTTCCAGCCTCTTCCCCTTGGCAACAACAAGGAAAAAGTCCCAAGCAATTTAGATGAAAATCTCTGAACCAACACTGCAAAGCCAAGTGGGGTGTCACCACTCAGGGGGAGGGAGGCTCATCTCCGACTGAGGTATTTACTCCCAGATCTCTCCCCCTTTTTTGTTATCTATATTTTATTTGCTTTTGTGGAATGCCTGGCAGTGCTCAGGGGTCACTCTTGGCTCTGCACTCAGGAATTACTCCTAGTGGTGCTCATAGGACCATATGGGATATCAGGGGATCAAACCTTGGTCAACTGTGTGCAAAGCAAGAGCCCTATCCGTGATACTATGTCAACTCCCAGGCCTCCCCCTTTGGAGAAGCTGGTGTTCTCTCTTGAAGGTTATTCTCTCTTTTCTTCCTCATAACCTCTAAATAAATGTTTTATTTCATGATTTTTTTTCCTCCTGGGGAAGTTGACAAATCTAGAAAACCTGTGTAACTTTCGGACTGACTTCCCTTTCCTGCAAAGAGCCACTCCTTGCTTCATCCTCTGGTCAACAACTCCCCTAGAAATCGACAAATCAGGGGGCAGAGATCAATTCTTATGCCATATGAAACAAGTGGGCACAGGTATGGTCTGACAGTCTCCCTGTGGTGCGGAGTATGGTCTGTCCTTGTAGGGGCTCATTGTAGATTCTCATCAGCCTTAAAGTGTGGTCTGTCCCTGCAGGGGCTCAAGGGCTCATCTAACCAGTCTTAGATGTCCCAGGCGGACATCCCAAGGGATTGAGGCAAAAAGAGAAGGAAACTGCTGGTCTGCCTTCTCTAAGTTGCCAGTCAGTCCTCCCAGCTCACAGGAAAAACCCACATTTCCACTGTTTTGATCAGCAATTAAGTCTTCTTAAATAAAGAATGGTTTTATCCCTCTGGAAGATTTTGTGTGGGCCACACTTGCCAGGGATCTGTTAAATCTCTTTGTTTCCCATTAAAAAATAGTCTAAGCAGACTGTTGTGTCTGTGAAGAGTTCCTATTGTTCCCATCCTTTCTCTATTTTTTGAATTCCGTTTATCTCTTTTTTTTCTCTCTCCATTTCTAGGAACCCTTTCAAGAGTCTCATTTTGAGACCAAATGACAAGGTGGCCAGTGGCTCTACAAGCAGATATTGCAGCAATTCCTTCAAAGAACAAACTGTAAAACCAGTTCATTTCTCCTCCTAGTATCTTTCCTTCATTTTTTTTCTTTTTGTAAGCTCATGAGTATGTGAACATTATGAAAGATCAGAGATATCCCGTGAGAGAGGAAGTCAGTCAGTCCATCCAAAAAATCCTTTGCGGAAATTAAACTTCTGAACTGGAACTAAGGTGGCACGTGGCACAGTATTTTCACAGACGTAGTACAAATGTCCTCGAAACAGGAATGCAACAAACTAGGCATTCAGCTGCATGAGCTTGTCTTGTCCTTAGAACTGGGCTGGGCTGCAAATGCCTTTTCAAATAGGCCAAGCAAGATGCATTCACTTAGTTTTGAGATGTCAGTCAACTCAAGTCCAGCTCATAGATGGACTGCCCCAGCCCCATGCTGGAAATAAACAAAGCTTTCTCTGACCTCCACTGGATGGCAAAGACACCAGATTTGCTTATTCAGCATTGACTCACTGATCACTCCATATCCAAGACTATTTTGCTCAGTTCCAGTGTAAACCCTCACTCCCACACAAGGCATCAAGGTCTGCAAGAGAGTTGAGCCCCATGTAGTCCTGTTGAGTGCTACAAATATGTAGCACTGCCTTTGAGCCTTGGGAATCTGCTGGGAGGCCTGGGGTTCATATTTCTCATCTCTGGATTCACTTCACTGTGAAACCCCACCCACCATCATGCCCTATCCTTGCAGTCAGGGTTTCCATGCCGAGGAGACTTGGCTCAGTATTTGGTTCTGATGACAGGATGGGGGATATAGGCAGAGACAATGTATATTTTGGTTTGCTTTTAGGACCAAACTCATTCCTAAGTTTTCAGGTACTGCTCCAAGCACAGTGCTCAGGGAACTTGTACCAAGGGTAGAATTCTGGTCTCCCACATGCAAAGTCTGTGCAGTACCCTTTGAACTACCTTTCAGGCCCCCAATTCTCAAATCTCTTATGATTTCTGATACCTGTAATAATCTCAACTGTACTCCTACTCAGTGATTAAAAAGAATTCACAAAACAATCTGCTCCTATTCAAAACTTGTCCTCAAGCATAATAGATTTTCATGGGACTGTAATTAAAATTAGTTGGTGTTTCCAAAACACTTTCTTATGATAGCATACAATTATCTATGACATTATAAAAGAAAAATTTTTATCAATCATGACCAACAAGTGTAAGTCAGAATCACTTAAATATAACTTTGATTTTTATTCATATCTTTCAGGTATATTTTATATCTAGCCAAACAGGGCATTCAAACCCAGTACATCAAGATCCTTTGTGAGCTGTATTACGGATTCACCACTAGGATCTCACTATTCTATAGGAAAATGATCATGGACGTCAAAAAGGGGTTCAGCAGGGTGATACCATTTCACCAAAACTCTTCAATGCCACCCTCGAGAACATCATGCGACAATTAGAATGGGAAGGAATGGGAGTGAAGATAGACGGTTGGCAACTACACCACCTCTGCTTCGCTGATGACATTGTTCTAATAACACCAAACATTAGCCAAGCGGCACAAATGCTGGCTGACTTTGACAGAGAATGTGGAAAGATAGGTCTACAGCTGAATCTCAACAAAACTATGTTCATGAAAAATGAACTAGTTCCAGAGGCCCCGTTCACTCTCAATGGAACAAACATCACTGAATGCAGCAGTTTATGTATGCCTAGGTCGAGAAGTCAACATGGTGAATGACCTAAAACCTGAGGAAGAGAGCATAGGAGGAAGAGAGCGGCATGGAATGCCTTCAAAATCATAGAAGAAATAGCTAAAAAAGACAAAGAACCTCCGGCTCCAGACATATCTCTTCAACTCCACTGTCCTCCCTGCATTAACATAAGCCTCAGAGACCTGGACCCTACGAAAGCAGGATGAGAATGCTATTCGGGTCTCCCAAAGAGGAATCTAAATAGCTATGCTTGGAATATCACACCTCACTCAATGAAAGATGGAATCTGGAGCTCCAACCTCCTTCGCTGTTCCAGAGTCAGGGATACTGTCTCGTTTGCCAAGGCATCGAAAATCAGATGGGCTGGACATGTAATGCGATTTGGAGATTACTGCTAGACTAGAGCCATTACCAACTGGATCCCACGAGATATCAAAAGATCACGTGGCCGCCCACTTACAAGATGGTCAGACTTCTGTGTCAAGACCCTGAATGAACGGTTTGAGGCTCTTCGTATTCCTGAAACAACCAGATGCCATTGGGCTACACTGGCACTTAATACGGTCAAATGGAAATGTTACTGGCGCTGGCTAGGGCAAATCGATGAATAATAGGATATCAAGTGATCTTTCAGGTAGTAATTCAAGGTATTTTTGTTGTTATTGTTGTTATTTTTTTGGACTACACCCAGTGGCACTTCTGGTGTGCTTGGAGTATCCTATGCAGTGCCAGAAATTGTACCCAGGTCAGCCACATGAAAGGCAAGTGCCTTAATCCCTGAATTATCACTCCATTCCCCAGATTCAAGGGGCTTGTTAGCTATATACCAACATACAATTCTAGCAATCAGTGTCTATCCAGTTGCCAAGGTTGAGACTCACTTATTTTCTGGCGCATGCTAAATTTCCACCTACACACACATACATTTGAGAGTACTCTGAGAGTTTGATGGTGCAAAACAGGATGTTCCTCAGCCTCTACAGGGAGCCAGAGAGTAATCCAGGACCAGGAATTACAACATGTGAAGCAAAGGAGTGAGCGTCAGAGCTCCTGGGAAATGAGACTTGGCTAGCGAGAACCAATTGGTGTAATGCTGAGAGGAAGGACTGACAAGCTAATTAATTTGTCTCTCTCTTATCTAGAAGCTTGGATCTCGCCTGTACACCTAAAACTTTGCCCAGTGGCTGGTATCTAGTGTCAGGGCAGAACAGAACAGCACAGGTTTGCTTGTGTTTGGAAGGAGCTGTCTCTGAATATGTATATATATATATATATATATATATATATATATATATTGTGTGTGTGTGTGTGTGTGTGTGTGTGTGTGTGTGTGTGTGTGTGTGTGTGTGTGTGTGTATGTAATTTGAGTTTGCAGGCTCTGTGACACAGAGGGGCCTTGGCCAGCGACCAGGGGCTCACCACACGGGGGCCTTGGATAGGCCCCTTACCTAGATACAAGAACAGTTCTTCATTGGCCCATCCAACAGAAATTTGAACAGACAAGGGTAAGAATCTTTTTGTGTTCCAACCAAGGCTCTGCAGGAGGGATCCCTGAGCTCAGTGCCAGGAGAAAGCTCTGTGCAACTTTGGGTGTAACCAAGCAAGCTAATTCAAGGGCGCTTCCCAAGCCTGGGGACTCAGCTCAGTCTCTGTAGATATATGGAACTGTAAATGTGAGCCGCTGGCTTTGCATGTGTGTCCATAGCTCTTGAGTTTCACCCAGACTCCTCTTAGCCCACCTGTCATGACAGGCTCTTGGACTCATAGTGGCCTAGAATCATAACTTCCCTAGGAGTCAAGAGAATAGCAAGCAGTGTCTGCTGGGCAAGCCAGCCTTTAAGATCTGAGTGAGAGCTGACTTCTAGAGGGAGGCAGGGATGCACCTTTGACCTTTGGTGACGTGGTGGCTCAGTGAAAATATATTGACTAGCATTGGTGTCTGGTGACCAGGCAGACTCATATCAATAAAACAATCCTTAACTGGATAATTGGGCATATTCTTGGTTTGCATAACTATTTCTAACCTTGCTGGTCTCCTCTCTCTAGGTGCATCTGGACTGTGGGGAGAAGGAGGAGAAGGAGGTTCATTCATGTACCCCAGAAGCTTCTCCAGGAAACCTCTGAGCTTGGTACTTTGACACCAGAAAGTGTCACTCACAGCACTGACACCTTTTCGTATGTGGGTGCAGCAATATCCTACCCTGTCCAGGTCACCGTGTCCCATATTGTCCTTTGTCCTCACCAAAACCTTGACTGATGAAAAGAGGAATGAGGTTTAGAAAGGATCAGTGTCTGTGGTCATAGTAGGTCTCTGCCGATTTCAAGATTATTCCCCTTTTCTTTCCCCTGTCCTTCCCCCGTATTAGTCAGTCTTGGGTCTGTTACATCATATCCTTCTCGAATGGGGGCAACACTGGACTCCCCAACCTGCAGATGCTGTCAGCACCCAGAGCCTCTGTGGACCCCAACTCAGACACCCTTTCCTCCCTTCCTTCGCTGACCCCTGCTTCGTTCCCATGAAGACCCTGTCCATGGCAGAGTCCAAGCTCGTCTTTGTTCTGCAGCTCGCTCTCCTGCTTGCCTCAGACTCCACATAGCTACTCACCTTGGCTCTCCATTCCCTTTTCTGAGACAACAAGGATCCAGGAATCCTTCCTTCCTGGATCAACAGATAAAACAACTTCTTTTTTTTTGTGATAGGGAGATGGTAGGAGGGCAATCCAAAAGGTTCTCAGGGCCCATCCTGACTCTGCACTCAGGGATCAATCCTGGGGAGCACAGGAACTGCTGAGGATTCAACCCAGGTCAGCAGTGTGTTAAGGTGGATGCCCTACTCTCTGTATTGATGCTCTGATCCAAATGCAGACACAGGCCCTACACTCTGTACTGATGTTCTGGTCCACATGCAGACACAGGCCCTACGCTCTATACTAATGCTCTGGGACACATGAGACACAGGCCCTACACTCTGTACTGATGCTATGATCCCTAAAATTCACTTTCCCAGCCTCTTCCCAGCTTTGCACCCAAAACATTTTATGCAGAGTTGCTTTTCATCCAGTTCATTTTTACTAAAAAGTCAAAATGAAGCTAGGTGATCTAACTGTTGTATACATTCAGGCTAGTTCTACTTAATAATTACGTAGACATATATACATATACATATATATGTAGACATATGTGTGTGTGAATGTGAATGTCTATATCCCAAAGGATTGGGGCAATAGAAGAGAGTCAAAGTATTCCAACTAATTTTCAAAAATAATTTTTAACATAATCCATCATATAAACCTTACATGCTGTTTTAGTGAACTCAGTAACTGCTGTGATAAAATGCCATGAATTGGGTGATTAAAACAACACACATTTAGTTTTCATGCTTCTGGCAGCTGGTAAGTGCAAGAACTGGGCTCATGCAGATGTGAGGACTCTTCCTAGCTTGCAGTTACCAACTTCTTGTTACTTCCATGGTAGAGAGAGATTGTCTCTCATCTGTGTTCCTAAGAGCACTGATGTCACAAGTCCCTCCACCTTCAGGGCCCAATCTCCTCTCAGAGTCCTATCCCTAATACCATCACTCTGAAACTGGGACTGAAATAGGTGGATTTGGGGAACATAGTTAGATGACAGTACCCACACTTTGTTTTATTTATTTTTAGCTATTTATCAATTTATTTATTTATTTTATTTGTTTGAACCACTGTTGGAGGACAGGTTTAGTTAGTTTGGGAGTTTTGTTGTTTTGCCTACTCCCAGCTTAATCTATTTAAGTCAAGGTTCATTCTAATGAAACCTCTCTTTTATGTAAACACTGCTAGAGGGTGTGGCAGTTACAGAAGTCACCTTGACTGAATAACTAATGACTTATACATTTACTAAGACTTCTATGTTTTCTAGATTGGGCACAGCTCCTTTATACCCACTGCACCCAGCGTGGGACAGTTAGAATTTACCAGGAGATTACCATCCTGGCTACGTTGAGACTATAGGAAGACTATAGGAAGGATCATACTAGTTTGCTCTAAGCGGGTGAGTGTGACCCTTTCAGTATACGAGAACAAGATACTCAGAATCACCCTGGTGCAGATAATAATAAGAAGGACCTTGTGGGTACCATCTAGATTACATGAAGCTCATGAAATTAAGATGTATTGCTTTATATCAGCCCCCTCTCTCTCCAGTGTTTTACATAAGAGATAATCTTGGGATTAGTCCTTGGCATAACCTTTGTTTATACCTGCAATAGGGTGTGGCACTACACTCTGTTTAGAGTTCTTTGTTGACATGACCCTCCCTGGTTGGATTACTTTGGTGTATATAAGGGACTGACTTGAGGCCCCTTCACCTTTTGACTTTGAGCCTTTAGCTTTCAGCTTTTGGTTCCTGTGGGTTTTAGCTCCTCGGCCTTTTGCTTTTGGCTTTTGGCTTTTGCTCTTTGGCCTTTTGCTCCTTCTTCTGGGTAGGACTCAGCTCGGGTGAGATCCTCTCTCTTTTTGGTGGGAGACTTAGGCTCCTTTGTATGGTCTAAATTCTGACCACAGCTAGACTTTGTTCATTATATTGGAGTGCTGTGGAAGAGCTTTTGTATTATTAAAAGCCTTTTTTGGAACTGCACCGGACTCGTGAGTTTTCATCTGTTCTCCGCGTCCTCGGAGGTAGAAGAGAACCTCTGTCCTGACACTGTCGGGACCCTGGTGGCGATTCCCCCAACAAATCACACACAGCTGTACTCAGGCTTTACTCCTGGCTCTCTGCTCAAGGATCACTCCTGGTCAGCTCCTGGGACAATATGGGGTGCCGTGGATCAAACCCAAGTTGGCCACTTGCAAGACAAACCCCCTATCTGCCGTGTTTCACTCTGGCCCACATTTCTACTTTTCTTTTACACCCACACTTTATGTATGTATTTCCTAGCTAATGGAGATGGACTCCGCCCTAGATGAAGAGGCCCATTGTACCTTATGGCAGTTCTGGAGGGACATTCATCAAAGATGTCGCCATCAAAATCAATGTGCTAAAGGAGAGAACCTTGAATTTGGGTGGAGAATGGAGGTGGGACAGAGAGAAACGTCTTCGGCTGTGATTCATCAGACTCCAAATGTCAGGGTTTCCTGTGACTGGAAATAAGCCTAAACATCACCTGGCCATGGCAACCCTGACTTCTGAGCACCCTAAGCTAAGAAACTTGATGCAAAGGCAGATGGTGTCACAAACACTTAGTACACACTGGGAGCCTTTGCACATTGCCTTGGAATGATTCCAGCACACTGGGATTCTGCATACAGGAGGTTATTTCTGGAGTCACAAGAAGTTTGTGTCTGTTCATTTGCGTCTGTTCACGCAGGAGGAGGCCTAACTCCATGTCAAAGTCTTCCAGGGAGCAACACATAAAGCCTCTAGCAGCAAATTATCTCAGAGCCCAGCATCTAACTCTCATGCGTTGGTCAGCAGGGAATGACCTGGGTAAATGTTCCACTGTTTGATGCCAGGTGCTGCTTACCAGAGGTGGATCCTTTTGCTGACATGTCCACGTGTTCACTGAGGGACAAACTCACCTGCACTCGGAGGCTGCCTGTGTCTATCCTAACTCAAGACAGATCTGCCTGCACGCAGAATACTAAAGCCGAAATGTAAAGTAAGGCTACGCTGATTAAATTACAAACAAAACACTGAGTTCTAGTAACATGGCATTTTACACAAAGAGAGCCATAACCTTTCCAGTTCAATTCAAAATCATTGAAAACTCATTTTCATTTCATCTCTATCAGAACAGGCAGGTCAAACTATTCCATGTCAAGGGAAAAAGCATCAATTACAGTGGGTGGAATCCAAGATCCATAGGAGTTTCGGTGGGGGCTCTGTTTCTGTTTCTTCCTGTACATTACCCCTCAGTCTTCTTCACTCTGCCTGTCAGAGCCCACTGTGCTGCCATCACCCCCATGGGGGTTTCCTGTCTTCCTGCTGAGAGGATGAGAGAGGGACACCCATAATGATGACTGTGCTCTCTCACCGAAGACCATGGCTCACTCCTGGCTTGGGGGGATGGGAAAGGGACTCTGTAAAGTGACTGTGTCCTCCCCCACCTAATAGCATGGCTCCTGGCAGCCCTTTCTTCTAGCAGTAGCTGAGCTTCTGTTTTCCACCCTCCTTTGTTGGAATCCCCCAGATGCTCCCCCTTGGAAGCAAGAGCCTTCAACACTATCAATAATGGTTTCTCATTTATGTAATTCCAGCACCAGTGTTCCTTCTTCCCTCTCCCAAGGCAATGGATACAGGTGAGGGGTGGCATGATGGAATTAGGTGCATGAGAAACCATTGTTAATAGTATTGTAATCCAACAGAAACTCAATCAATAAACATTTTTTGAGGAACATAAAATAGAAATAGCTACTTTCATTACTTTCCAAATCTTCTTGCTCTGTTGGGTCATCTGCTTGCTGGAATCACATGGATAGTGGAACTTCAGTCAAGTCAAGAATGATCTCAACTGTATCCTCAGCTTCCCAAATTGAATAGATCTGTTTACTTAGCTAGGATGACTGCACAAAGGCCACTGTGGGCCTGCTACTGTGTGAGGTGCCTTCAAACAACTTAGATAACGACTCAGTCTTGGGCTGTGACAAGGAGAACTTCCTGGAGGGAGAAGCGCATACATACAGGAGTCTGAAAAGTGAGTAAGACACCAGGAAAGAGAAAAATAGTAAGAGAATTTTCAGTACAGGACAGAAAATACAAAGACCTAAGACCAGAGATCGATAAATGGCAGGAGAGCACCAGATCTAGCAGGATTCAAGACACAATATGGCCGAAAGGAGAGACACCTGGCTCTCAAGGAGGGCTATAGGGCCAGGGACAAGTGTCTAGAGGGCCCCTTAGAATCTGTTCTTTCCCTCACCACACAAAACTATGTATATCAGGACAAGAAATATGGAGCAGCAGAAACTTTGTTCGGTGGCCAGAGAATGGAGAAAGGCTCCAGAAATGCCCCATCTCCCCAGAGGGTTTAATGGCTTTCATAGGGCTGGGTCACAATGACATTACTTGGCACATTAGCACCTCGTCTTAGCTCCAGGGAGGAGGGTTGAGTGGACATGAAGCCAAAGGCTCTTTGGGGGTGTCTTGGTGTCTTCCAAGTGGTTCATTAAAGGAAGACTTCACCCCATTCTTGGGTGGTAATTTTGTAAGACTTCTCACTCTGAAAAAACTATTCTTGGGCTGCAGAAGAGCTTGAGCCTGCATCCCTAAGGCTCATTATCCCTGCAGAGGTGATGCACATAGGAGTGAAGGAAAGGCAGCAGAGACAAATGGGGAGGCCACAGAGGAACCAAGGCAACCAGTTTCCAGAAAGAGGCTGTAGGGTGAATGGAGATGGATGAATTCTAAGAGTGCTTGGGAAGGATCCTCCTGTGTGTCCTGTCCTCCCAATTTTCCTAGCCCTGCTCATCTGCTCTTTTGAGGTACCCTAATGTTAAGCTAACCTTTAGGCCTGGTCTCCTACTAAGCAAGAATCCCCATCTTCCATCTCCAACTCCTCACAGCTCCTCAAAGATATCTGCCCCAAAGGAAGGCTGCCCCAGCAGGTACCAAAGTGGTGTCTGATCATATTTGAATGGAAGGCAGTCTAGAAACAGCAGATCCAAGAATGACTTTTGCTCAAGAAACTGTCTCCCCTAAAAGCAGGAAAAACTCTTCCCCCTGCACCTGGAGGTGAGATTCTGTCTTAGAGCCCCAGACAAGAGCTCCTGATGTCTGTGAAAGTAAACCATTAACCTCCCACCCTATAGGCCTTGTGCTCTTTGAAATTTAGTTTATTTATTTACTTGTTAATAATTTCTCTTGTTTTCATTTATTAGGTCAATCCAAAGGTTCAGAATGGGAAAGGAGAAACCTATGCTTAAGAACCAGGTGGAGACAGAGCATTGCTTTTTCACAAGCCCAGGAAATGTTACAAGTGCCAGCCACGTGCCAAGATTGGACTACAGCCTTTAACTTGATATCTTGTCTTATCCTGCTAATAATTCTGCATAATGTCTGTGATTATTATTTCCATTTTGCCCACAAGACACAGCAGGCCCGGCCTCCTGCCCAAACTGGCACAGTGGTTGAGCGGCAACATAGAAGAGACAAGTGTGTTGGCTCCCAAATCAATGCTTTTCCCAACAAGTAAACTGGATTAAATGCAATTAATTAATAATGACACAGAGGAATGCTTGCAAATTGATGGCTATAAATCTGGGATACTACTATCAATCAAGACACTTGACATTTGTCACCCCTGGAAGCAAAAGAGTTTAAGAACAGGGACATTTTCTTCCATGTAAAAATATTAACAAAGGGCCAGAGAGATAGCACAGAGGTTAAAACACTTGCCTTTCAACCTCAACTCTATTCCTGACACCACATGGAGTACCTAAGTACCACCAGCAGTGATCCCTGAGCATGAAATAAGGAGTAAGCCCAAAGTACCACTAGCCACTCGGTCACTTGTCTTCCATTTGTTCATCTATTTGCTCGAGTGAATGCCAGTAATGCCTCCTTTCACTGGAAATGAGGTTCATTATTGTTACTGTTTTTGGCATATTGAATACACCACAGGTAGCTTGCCAGGCTCTGCCGTGGCTCTGGGTTCATCCCAGGAGGCCCAGTCTTTTCTATGTCAGACCATCAACCATCCAGGGCCCATGGGGCAGAGCCCTAGGTGTAGGTAAGTCCGTCTCCTGTCTGCCACCTGCCAATGCATCTGGGCTCTGCAGCCACACCTGCAACCTCGAGGGACAGAACCACTAGTGTGGTCCCAAAAATCAAAATAAAAATGAACTACCTGCAAAGTGGGAGGTGGGGGCTGCTGCACATGGTAGAACACAAACCCAGCATGTTATAGACTCTTTGGGCTTTGGGCTCTGCATGGGCCCCTGAGCACAGCCTGATGCATGTGGTGACCCCCCCAAGCCTCAGCTGTTCACACAGCTCATAGCTGGAGTCCCCCTCCCCACACTGCTTTATGGGGCCCTATAAGAAGATCTGTAGAGTGAAGCTGGAGTTCCTGTTCCCATCTCTCTCTGTGCCACCTACCCCCTTTTTCTATTAGCACCCAACTGTGACCCAGCATGACCTTGGTTGAAACTTTATCTTGAGCCTGAGGCTGTCACTGATTTCTAGCTCTCTGTCTAGCTAAAGACAAAAAAAAAAGTGCAGAGACGAAAACAGCTCTTTTGACTTCTAGGAAAGTCATTTCCAGGGTGGCCACAGCTCCGGCTCAGGGATGCCCCACTGAACTGAAAGGGCAAGTCAGCCCCCCACCATGCATCCCTCCCTCCTTTGGTACTGTATGCCCCAAGTTCTGATCCCAGTGACTCATAAATTGCTCCATCTCCTACTGACTCATAAATCGTTCTTCCCAGAGGTGGGCTTGTAGATGGGCTGAACTGAATGCCACAAATGTGACATGCTGAGACCCTAACTCCCAGCATTTCCAAATGGATTCCCTCTAAAAAGGTGGGGTCATGCTGGCTGTCTCTCATCAAGATGAGTCTCTCATCACTGCAGCCTGCTGGGGCCCTGGTCTCAGGGGACTGGGGTCCCAACAGGAAGCAGATTCTGGACACATGGAGAATGTCACCTGGAGAATAGGGCTCCAACAGAGCAGGAAACGTTAGTGCCTGCAACCTCTCTGAGTCCTTACACACAGTATGACCCAGCTGACCTCTTGCTCATGGCCTCGAGAGCAGTGACAGAGGAGCAGCTAGTGGAAGCTGCCTTGACACAACCTGTTGCAAGCCACTCACTCCACAGCCCGGTGCTCCCTGGCCTCTGTGCTCCCTTCTGTCTGCTCACAGTGGCACTGACAGTCCCACTGGGACATTGATTTGAATCTTCCAGAGCCCTAAGGAAAAAGGAACTGCAGGAGAAGCCTAATCGCCAGGAGCTTGACTCGCGACCTCTCCTGTCTGTACTTCTGTGTGCCTGTTCACATCTTAGGGAAGGCGTGAGGCCACACTTTCCCTTCCTTCCTGTTCTATACCTGACAGCTCTTAGCACAGGTCCAGATGGAGGAGAAACCTCTTTCATGCTTCTCACTGGTTACTACCTCAGAGGCTCACCTTGGCTGCACAGCATCTCCTTGGGCTGGGAGAAAGGACCCTATTGTGGTGAGACAGGCCTGAAGAGGTCATTGTAAGTGCCTAAGATAGTGTAGGAGAATGACCAGGGGTACTGGTGGTCAATGGAACATCTCACCTGCTTGCAGGCTTTGTTTCAGTTATTGTCAAACTCAGCACCCTGCATGAAATTTGCCCTGGGCCTCTGCCCAGTCCTTCTGAGAGATCCTGAGACTGTGCTCACAAAAGGAGCTGGAGATCCTGACAGATGTTAGTGAATGTTCCAGAGAATATCACAGGTCAGTGACTTGCCACTGCCACTTCTTTTTCTTGTGGGCATTAGTGGGGACTAAGGAGGCGGAGGAGCAGCCTACTAAGGTGTGTCCTGTTTGAATAGAAGGTACTCTGAGGGCAGCTAAGTCTAGTTAGAGAGACTGATAGTACAGTGAATAGGACTATTTGAATAAAAGGTACTGTCCTGTTTGAATAGAAGGTACTCTGAGGGCAGCTAAGTCTAGTTAGAGAGACTGATAGTGCAGTGAATAGGACTATTTGAATGAAAGGTACTGTCCTATTTGAATAGAAGGTACTCTGAGGGCAGCTAAGTCTAGTTAGAGAGACTGATAGTACAGTGAATAGGACTATTTGAATAAAAGGTACTGTCCTATTTGAATAGAAGGTACTCTGAGGGCAGCTAAGTCTAGTTAGAGAGGCTGATAGTAGTGGATAGGGCACTTGCCTTCATGCAGCCAATCCTGGTACTATCTGTGGCACTACTTAAGGTCACTCGATCACCACCAGCTATTGCCTTAGCACAGAGACAGGAGAAATGCCTGAGCACCCTGAGGTGTGGCCCAACAACCCAACCTCAAATAAAAGACAGACCCATAGCAACTCAGATCCCTGTGTGACCTCAAAGTCTTCTGACCCCTCCTGTTCAGGAGTGAAGGTGCTCATCCTAATAGACCAAAGGGTGCTGCCTGCTGACTTTTCTTAGGAGAACAGGCACCTGGGTGTGATATCAAGAAGGCTCCAGAACCTCAGGGAGGAGGGAAAACACGTTCAAAACCCAACAGAAGGAAAGCATAGATAAGGGCTGACCATTCAGGGAGTTGTGCTGCAGACATCAGTGGGACAGTGAGCATGAGCCTGACCTGTTTCCTGCCCAGGGCTGGAGCTCACAGAGCATCTCCTCCCGGGTAGCTCCAGGAGGCCCCAAAGGCAGGTATGTAGGGAGAGAAGCTAGAGAAGAGGAAGGGAAGGCAAGAACAGACTCACCCCTTAGCTGGAGTTGAGGAGGAAGTTGGGAAGAGAAAAGGGAACCCATTCTCTAGATCAAAATTATTTGGCCCACCACCCTCCTTAGAGAAGAAATTATCCAACACTCTCTGGAAATCTACCTTTAAGCAAAATAGTAGAAAGTGACCTTCTCCACCAATTACTCCTGAAGCTACTACAACTCTGGGTCCCCTTGTGTGTGGTAGCAAGCAGGATCTCTCATACTGGGGAACACGAGGCTCCATGATACCTGGGGTTATGGACAAGTAGCTAAGAAGACACAGATGTAGAAAGGACAGGTACCTGGACACTAGAACTGGCAAGGTATGGCAGGTTGCTTCAAATTTTTCTGCTGCAAAAAATTAGGATAACGGGGCGGAATGATAGTATAGCAGGTAGGACGTTTGCTTTGCATGCGACCTATCTGGGTTTGATCCCGGAATCCCATATGGTCCCCTAGCACCGCCAGAGTAATTTCTGAGTGAAGAGCCAGGAGTATCCCCTGAGCATCGCCAGGTGTGACAATGTGTGGGGATGAGGCTTCTCCTGCAATTCCTTTTACCCTGGGGGTCCCGAGGATTCAAATCAATGTCCCAGTGGAACTGTCAGTACCACTGTGAGCAGAGAGAGGGAAGCACAGAGGCCAGGGAGCACCGGGCTGTGGAGTGAGTGGCTTTGCAAAAAAAAAAAAATCAGAATAATAGCTATTGGGGTGGGTAGGGCTATAATACTAAAAATCATATATGAGGGTCAAGAGCCAAATAAATTCTCAATCAAGAGGGCGATAAATGGGCCTAAGAGATAGTTCAGAGAGCAGGGCACTTGCTTTGCATGTAGCTGACCCAGTTTCAATCCCCAGCATATTATATGGTCCCCAAACCAAGCCAGCAGTGATCCCTGAGTGCAGAGTCAGGAGAAATCCCTGAGCACAGTTGGGTGAGATCCAAAACTAAAAAGAATGGCGATTAATGAGAAAACCTCAGACTTGGCTGAGTTTCCAAGGAGAATAGGATGGATGAGGTTTAGACAGCAATTGTCCTATCTGTGCTTTCTGGAAGTGGAGATCCATGCACCCCACAATGATGAGATTGCAGACCACACAGAGCTAATGTTTTCTGCTACTGATTGCCCGTGTCAGATCCGGATGAATAAAAAGTTACTGCAGTAGGTGTGTATGATGAATGAGCAAATCTGCTGCCTGATTATGATGTAAGGCAAAATTTAGAGAGGAAAAGAGTAATCAAATATAGGAGAGAGACTGACAAAGAGAATTGATGATGGCCTGAGCTGTCTAATCCAGCCAACACTGAGCTGGTTCCCCCAGAGCTGCATCAATCAATGCAGGGCAAGTGGTACAAGCCTGATCTGCCCTGGCCAGTCACAGAGCACTGTGTGGGCAAGACCCACTTTCACTGGAGGAGATGGAAGGGTTGATTCCATTTTAAAAACACAATGTAGAGTAGAAATGCCAAAATACTGCTTATATTTATAAGACATGGGAAGTCTTAATTCTATTTCCATGTGTATGTATATGTACGTGCATTTTTAAAAAGTCAGCAGCTCAAACTCCACAAGCTCTTTGAGAATTCAAGTTAATTATCTATTCCTTTCCTGACCTGTAGTTACTGACAGCTCTTTTGTTGAAAAGTGACATTTCATAAGATCCCAAGTATGGAAGCATAACAGATGGTAAACAGGTTTTCTCCCTGTCCCAACACATGATGCTGATAAAAGGAATTGTGAGCTTAATACTGTATTTAAAGCCAATGGTGGCAATTCATTAAGTCAGTTCTGCTTCTCCCATGATTAGTATTTTTTCTCCTCAAAATAAACTTGCCTTTGTAGGATTTTTATTTTGACATTTGTCAAACTTGCAAATATAGATACTAAAATAGATAGGCAATTCCTGGATCAACAAGCACCCTGATGTTAGAAATACAATCCAAACTGACAGTGCTGCTGGAACACTTTAGCTATCAAATGTTGCTTAATGGGTATGTTTGGTCCCTTCAGTTTCAGTTTTCAGACTGTAGATAAATGACTAACCTCTCCAACCTATAATAACGTCTCCTCCAACAGTAGAGGTACCAGTAGGAATAAATATATGTTAAAGTATGTTGGAAACAAAGAGATAGCACAGCAGCAGGGCACAGCCTTGTACATAGCCAATCATCCTCATACACCAAAGGCTTCTCACCCCACATAGCCAACCCAGGTTGAACCTCTGACACTACATAGTCCTCTGAGATCCATCATAGTGATCCCTTAGCACAGAGTCAGGAGTAAGCTCTGAGCACAGTCACATGTGGGCACCAAATAAACAAAAAATTAAATTAGTTCACTGATAAAGTCATCAAAACATGTTTTCTACCACAACAATGAACCACTTCCAACTGCTGCTGCAAAAGCTAGACATCAAAGGAAATAAATGACCAACAGGAGAAAACTTGGTTGGTTTTAGATTCAGAAATGGGGATTTGTTCGGCTTCTTAAGAACAATACTCACTAACCATTCTCAGGCAAAGGTCTAAGGGAATTAGACTGAAGGTTTCCAGATCCAAGAACCCCTTATTCCTCCGTGGAATGTGTCACACTGCTTCTCATCAATGTTATATGCCTGCAGAATAAAGGAACTACTGTAGCTTGTTTCAGTGCACTCGGGTTGAATTCAAGGATTTGCCTTATTACAAAATCTATGGAAGCTCAGAATCTTGGCAATACATTGTCTGGTCTCTGTTTCTGTCCTTAGAAATAAAATTAAAAGAGTTCAAAATCCCCATTTCCCCCTGGGGATTCCCCAGAACAAGTCGCAGGCTTGTTCCGTCTATGGTCTCTCCTTGGATGTTCCTATCCCTGTCCCCACCTCCACCTCCAAGTAAGCAATGCCTAATGGAGACAAGGACTCTGAAGACAGATAAAACACTGCCATAGTTGGCAAAAGTACAGAGTTTAAGCTGCAGTTTTCCTGACTTTGGGCAATGCTGAGTGGGTACAGCTCTTCCTCGAGGCTTTCTTGGTGGGAGTTCAGTAATATCCTCCTAGTTGCAATCCAAGCCCAACCAACCTGACTTTGAGACCCAGGTGACTAATCATTCCACAGGGAAACAATGATGGCCAAACACTGGCACTCGGCAGGCTGGAGTCATGGCAATTTCTCTGCTGGTGGCTCCACATACTTTTCGCTCTGCAAAAAATGGGGAGTCATGCCACATTCTTGCCTTCTAACGGCCCCCATCAACAGCTCTGACTCTAGTCTGTTAGCAGACAGTTCCATCCATGATGCAATGTTGTCTAGGCTGGATTCACAGCTTTACTTGATATGAAGACTCCCCCCACCCCACTCCATCACCTAAAACCATTCCTTACTATGTGACACTTATATCAGAATTTGGTTCCCTGACTACACTGGTTCTCATTCTCATCAAAGTGATGTCCCAGCCTCTCAGCACTGTAGGGCTGAGAACCGCCTAGGGAAAGTACACACAGAGGGTGGGAAAGGCAGGGCGGGGATGTTGGTGTCAGTTCATTATGCCATTATGCCATTGATGTGGTGGCTGTTAATATATTTTATCATTTGTAAAGGACAAGTGCAGGGACTCTCTTAATAAAGTGATTAGGTATCAGGAATTACAATACAGTTAAACAACTTTTCATGCACACATCATTACAACACCACCCCCATCACAGAGCCTTTCTTCCTCCACCACTGTCCCAAAGGCCCCTCCCAACCCCCAACCCCCAGGTAAGCTAGTTCTACAGGCAAAATATTCTATTCTCATGACTTTGACCATCTGTTGTTACCCTTACTATGTTTTCTTCTTTTTTCATTTTCTTCATACACATACATGAGCCAAGTTAATCTATTCATGTGGAACTGAGAAATTCTACTACTTTGTAGATCAATGATGGGCTGATAAAGTACTTTTCTTGTCCCCAAAACTAAATCTTTGGGGGCCAGAAAGATAGTGAGTGATAAGGATACTTGCCTTGTATGCAGCCAACCTGGATTCAATCTCTGGCACCTCATATGGGGCCTTGAGCCCACCAGGAGAATTCCTTGAGCACACCAAGAGTAAGCCCTGAGCACTGTTGAGTGTGACTCAAAATACAAAAACTAAATCTTTTTGCTTATTCTTTAATCAGAAGTTACCCACATTCAGTATGTTTTTCATTTAATGTCTAATATTTTTTACCTCTAAAAAATTTGGTTGTGGCTTTGCTATGTCTTCAGCGTCTTTCATAATATTAATTTTTTCTATACCTTCTTACATTTATGAATATTATGGATATCTTACTATACTTGTTAATTCTGCTGGGGTTCTTTTTTTGAAAAATCTATGTTATAGATTTCTTTCTTGTAGTTATAGGCCACTATTCCTGCTTCTTTGAATTCTTGGTAAATTTTTATTGGATACCAATGAATATCCATGAAATGGATTCTGGATTGTATTACTTTGCCTATATTTTGAGTTTATTTATTATGAATCACAACTTGATCCTTTCAAAACTTGCTTTTGCATTGTATTAATGGTACTCCAGGACTGCATTAATAAGCAATATCCTCTGAAATTTCAAATCATTATCCAATGGATTACAAAGTCTTTTACCCAGAATAACAGGAATATAAATTATTTCCTACCCTGTATGATCTGCATTGATTGATATACCTATTTCTTTCTTGTGGTCCTTCTGGTTTCAGGTAGGTGTTCCTGTACACTAAAACTGCTCTATTCTCATCCACAAATTCCACAAGACCCGTTCAAGAGAGCAAGATAACAGAGCTCTCTATGGAAACGCTCTCCTCTCTGGGGTTTTGCCCTGGAAATTTCTAGTCCATTGAATTTGCTCAGTCTTGAACTTTTACTCCTCAACTCAGTTGAACTCGCTCAGCCTTGAACTCTTGCTGCTCAATTCTGTCAAACTCCCAAGGTCTGTTAGACTCCACATCTCTTAATTCTGAACAGCCTGTAAACTCTACAGGAAATAAGCAGAAGCAGATGGAGGATTAATCTGAGAAAATTTCCCCCCTTTGTTTAATGTCCTGGGTTGTCCAGGGAATAAAAACTTCTGTATAGATGTGTTCCTTGCTCTTTAGACCTAAAACTGAGAAAGAGTCTATCAGATTCTCATGGACAACCAATGTGGAAGTTTCCCTTTCCTAATTCAAGGGGTTTTTGTGAGGAATGTGTCCAATAGTGTGTAAAGGTGCTAAGGAGACCAACAGAACCCTAGAACGGTGGTTTTCAACTCCTGGTTTGTTCACTGGTATTGCTCTATAAATGTAAAAAGGCTGTTCTTCATGCTCTGAAGGACAAATACTAGAGCTGAACACCTTCAATCTCATGTCCTCATTTATCATGACTTCAATCAAAGTCCTCATTTATCATGACTGGGTGCAGGTTGCTGGGTGATAATTGAGGAAAAAAGATGTTTTGAGCTATGCATTGGCTGTAGGCTTGTTACTTTTGCCAATACATTGTGTTAAGAGTTGAGTTTTTTTTTCAATCCGGCCCAGGTATGCTGAACCAGAGACTCTCAGACATGGAGCAGAGATGCTACTTGCTCTCCCTTTGCCCAGACGCTCATGAGGCGCCTGGGAGGCATGGCAGGTTCTAGCCCTGGACTGCCACCCCAGCAGAGCCTCACAACAAGCCAGATGACCCCCCAACTCCATGGGGGCCGCCGTTTTCCACATTCAGACTTCTTTCTCGTCACACCTCCACCCAGCAGACCAGTCTATCACAGCCCGGATCATCCACACCCACCCTGCAGCAGTTTTTTTTCAATCCGGCCCAGGTATGCTGAACCAGAGACTCTCAGACATGGGGGCAGAACTGCTACTTGCTCTCCCTGTGCCCAGCCGCTCATGAGGCGCTCGGGAGGCATGGCGGGTTCTAGCCCTGGGCTGCCACCCCAGCAGAGCCTCACAACAAGCCAGACGACCCCCTACTCTATGGGGGCCACCATTTTCCACATCCAGACTTCCCTCTCTTCACAACTCCATCCAGCAGACCAGACTATCACAGCCCGGCTCGCGGCCGCTGGTGGCTGCACGGTTCATCAATAATTGGTCTATTTAGAGGTGACTACAACAGTATGCCACCCGCACAGCAAGCCTGGCAAGCTGCTCGTGTCGTGATTTGATATGCCAAATACCAGTAACATTTATATTAGGTCATTCCCATGACCCAATATAATGGTTTGAGGCTCTTTATGATCCTGGAGCAAGCGGATGCCTTTGGGTTCTACTAGCACGAGACAGGACATATGGAGATATTACTGGTGCCTGCTCTAGCAAATAGATGATGAACGGGAAGATAGTGAAGAGTTGAGTTAAGGTCATGCATAGTAATATGCTTTCCCAGAGGTGCTAGGGTTTGTATTGTCTCTAGGACCTTTCATGTAACCCTAAAAAACATAGAGACTGGAATATTGATTGGCTCCTTGTCAGTACAGTTTGAAGGATTTGGAGTGTATGGATTGATGCCTGTTGTCTTCCTCTTGGAGAGGCTGACAGGAAAGAGGGTAAATTTTGATCATAAAATACCTGAATATCAGTTAGACCATTCTAACTTCTCTCACCTAAGGGTGTGCCTAAATAGAGGCTAAGCATGAAATGTATAAGTTCATGTTTATTTAATTTTATTTAAATTTTGTTTTTTGGGCCATACCTGGTGATGCACAGGGTTTACTCCTGGATCTGGACTCAGAGATCACTTCTGGAGAGGCTCTACAGACCGTATGGGGCGCTGATAATTAAACTCAGGTTAGCTGCATGCAAGGCAAACACTCTGCCATCTGTACTATCTCTCTAGACCCTGGCGTTCATTTTAGAAACACAACTTTAGAATCTTAGGTGCAGTGGGTGGTAAAAATAGGTAGCAAATTAAAATGCTATTCTAGAAAATCATTAATCTGGACTTTGAGTAAACTCTTATGCATACTTGACAAATGGCCTTTGAGCATATGAAGAAAGGAAAGAAAAGAGAATGAGATGAAAAGAAAAGAAGAGGCTTTATCCAACAATGAGATATTATCTCACACCAGAGTCTGGCACATATCCAAAAAAGCAAGAATGACCAGTGCTGGTGTGGATACGGGGAGAAAGGGACTCTCATTCATTGTTGGTGGGAATGCCGCCTGGTCCAGCCCTTTTGGAAAGCAATATGGGTATTCCTCCAAAAACTTGATATCAAGCTCCCATTTGACCCAGTAATACCACTCCTGGGAATATACCCTGGAGACCCCAAAACACACAGCAGACACACTATCTGCACTTCTATATTCATCGCAGCACCATTCACAATAGTCAGAATCTGAAAGCAAACTGAGTGCCCGAAAACAGACAACTGGATAAAGAAACTATGGTACCTCTACACAATGGAATACTATGCAGCTGCCAGGAAATGAAGTCATGAAATTTGCCTACATATGGATGGACATGGAGATTATCATGCTGTGTGAAATCAGTCAGAAGGAAAAGGACAGATATAGAATGACTGCATTCATTAGTGGGATATAAATATATTCCAGTGTTCGACTAATAGTTGGAAATAGTAACGCCAGACTAGAACTGAGCATTAAATGTAGGCAAAGGGATTTTCATGATAATCCCTAAACATATGTATGGCAAGCCACAATGTGTAAGAGAAGGGGGAGAGAGAGAGACAGAGAGAGAGAGAGAGAGAGAGAGAGAGAAGAGGGAGAAGTGCCTGCTATAGAGGCAGGCTGGGGGAGGGGAGAAGGAATCTGGGGACTTTGGTGGCAAGAAATGTGCACTAGTGGAGGGACGGGTGCTGGAACACTGTATGACTGAAATCAATTCATGAACATGTTTGTAATTGTATAACTCATGGTGGTATAATAAAATGTTTGTTAAAAAGAAGAGTTTTTTCAAATGTATAATCTTAAAATGAGTGTGTTTGCTCCTCAGCCAAAAAGCGAGAAAGGGACTATGGATTTACCAAGAAGTGAGCAGAATTAAAGTGAGCAGAAAATTAGGCAGAAAGCACTTTCCCGCTGCTAGAGAAGTAACACCTTCCTCAGTTGGAGGATGTTGGCAAGGAGACAGCCGGCTAAATGCGGCTGCATAAGATCTAATGAGATGGAAAATTGACTTTCCAGAAAACTAGATGGAAAGCTGACTTTCCAGAACTTCTTTCCTATTGACCTTATATGTGGTTCAAAGAAGTGGTTTATTAATTTTTTTTTGTTTGTTTGTGGGTCCTATGCAGCAGTGCTAAGGGCTAACTATTAACTCTGCACTGAGGATTCACTCCTAGAGAACCTTAGAGGACTGTATGCAATGCTGGAGATAACCCCAGGTCAGCTACATGCAAGACAAGTGCCGTACCCACTGTATATCTTTCTGGCCTGCAAAACAGTACTTTGGAAAGTCCCCTTGGGGTGCTTAAACCCTTCAGAATGCATGCCCCGACTCCATCAGGTTTCTGAGGTGCTTCTTTGTGGGGAGATGGTTCTGGTTAGCTGCAGAATTTCTGCTGTAGTTAGCAACACCTTCTGGCTGCCTTCCTGGGACCTTTGGGAATGGGAGATGCAATGGGGGTGGTGTAACACCAGTATTCAGGGTATAGTGGCCAGGGAAGCTGGAACACCAGCAAAGTGCAAGTGAGTTGACATGATGGAGAATTTTCCCCACCACCACAAATACTGATGTGGACTACAAGATGCTGACTCCTGCCCCCAGCCATCTCTGTTTATCCCCATGCAAGACTTGGTCCCTCTCCCAAATAAGCAGCAGCTTGTTTTTAAAGCAAGTTGGCTGAACGAACTATTCACAATAGCCCAAATCTGGAAACAACCTGAATAGCCAAGAGCAGATGACGGACAAAGAAACGGTGTTTATACAAACTATGTATAAATAATGGAACACCATCCAGCTATTAGAAAAGATGTAACCAATTTGCCACTATATGGATGGAACTAGAAAGCTTCACGCTGAGCAAAGTCAGCAGAAAAAAAGGGATACAGGTTCAAAATAATCTGTCTCATATGCAGTGTATAAAAAGGATGGTCTGAAAATAATTAATGGCTAAGGCAACAGCCCCTGAGAACTAGTTCTCAGAACTGAGCTCAACTATGTTGGGGACATAGAGGGAAAGTAAGGGGCTTCAGGGGGCCCCTGAGACACTCTGGTGGAGAGTTTAGGTTTGGAATGTTGCATGCATGAAACCCTATCACTAACTATGGTCAATCATGGTGATTCAATTTTTTTAAAAAAGAAAAAAAGTATTGCCTGGAAGGCCTGATAAATGATACCTTCCCTCATAGCTACGCATTCACCTTCCCCAGAGCATCCACACATCTTGGTCCTGCCCTCATTATCCAGGAAGTGGTTACAGAGGAAAACATAATAGTCCCCTACAGCGTAACACTTTGTTCTCACTGAGTCGGGAGGAGAGCATGTTCCTCCAGGCTGGGCATTAGGCTATTGAAGCATGCAGGACTCCTGGAGCAGCAGCATGATCACAATTACACGCTAAGGAGCACATTGTGCCATAGCCCCTGCTCCCCACTGAGCTCTCTCAGGAGAAGTCACTGCAGAGTCCCCTGCCAAGGTCAGTGAGCTGCATGTGAGTGGCAGAGAATCACCTCAATCCCAGCACTTCCAGTTCCTGCAGAGGCCCAATCCCCAAAGGGCCCCCTCACAGGTGTCACCATGAATGCAAGCCCCGAATACTGAAGATGGTATTAGGTAGGATGTTCTGGAGTTCTCCAAGCAGCCCATCACTGGGATCTTGGCAGCCTGGTAAGATGCATCTCCAGTGTTGGCAGCCCGGCTTCCCCAGGATTGGAGTGAAGCCTGTCCTGGTTACCCCACGCAGAGGGAAACAAGTTCATGAGCTAAGGCAGAACACAAAATGCTCCCTCCCCGCCACCCAGATGCTGTCTCTGTCCTGTGCCTGGACTCCTCCCATGGGCTCATTCTGTCCCAGCAGACCCCTTGTTTAGTCACATAAATAGGCACCTGGCAGTCCATGCTATAAATGGCTACACAGGTCCAGACTTGCCAGCAGCACCCGATAAACACAGGCTGCTTTCACACCGACCCCTGCACGAGGAGGGAGCAGATGGCATTGAACTGCCTGCTCACAGCACCTAACACTAAAATTGCCCTCTGTGTTGTGAATTGGAAAGGGAGGTTTTAGGAGATGCAATAGTTCTGGGACAATATGTTGTAGTGACATACAAACCCTCATGTCTTTCCTGACATGAGGGTTTCATGAGCCCTATCAGAGCCTGCAAGACCCCTAGGAAGGTCTTGCATAGGACACTGAGTCGAGAAGTTGGCTTCCACAGAAACTGCTGCAGGTTATGACAGGGGGAGGGGTGCTCTCTTAGGATAATTTGTCCTAAATTATGTCCTCTAAACTAATGTTAATTGGCACCATTTATCTGTGTGTCAGATGGGAAAAGCTGCTGTAGAAACTCCCCAGACCTGTGTAGACCCTGATTCAGCATCCTCATCTCTCACTTCATTCAAGAACAAAACTGACTGGGTTGGGATTTTTTTCTTTTTATGTTTGTTTTTGAGCCATATCTGGAATAGCTGGGGGACCAAGTGGTGGCAGAAATTGAATCTGAAAGAACTTTCTACATACAAAAAGCACACTCACCAGTCTGTTGAGCTATTTCTCTAGAGCTGGGCCATGTTCTTTAGAAAGTTTGTCAGATTCAAATTTATTCCAGAGTTAAAGCAGGTTGGTTGACCAGGGTTAAGGCACTAGGTTACAGGTGGACATGCCCAGTCTGAGCCTCAGCACTGAAGAGAGTCCCCTCCAGAGCCCTGCCAAAGGAATCCCTGAGTGAGAGCAAGGAGCAAGCCCTGATCATTGCATCCCCAAAGCAAACAAACAAAAAGCAAAACAAAACCAAAATTATATGTGCTTTAGATGCCATTCTAATAATTAGGGGGCTTCCCGTGAAAGTCATTCACAGTGTGTTGTAGATTCTTGGTCAATGTAACTTCCACAACTCTGACATTCAGTTCTCTCTGTAAGTTGTACTAGCTAGGGGTCCTTATTTTGCTTCCTCGTGATACCCTTGGGCTAAGATAGCTGCTGGTAGATTCTGTACCAGAACAACCAAACCTTGGTAATTACTCATCTGCCTGTTGAAAATACCATGGGGAAGTATCTAGTTGATCCTAACAGACTTCTAAGGAAGATCTGCCTTTCCTGAAGGGAAGCTGCCAAAGGCAGAGGTTCCTATGGCCTTAGTGCTCCAGGCTCTCATCAGAGTGTCCCATGCCCGGGCCTCTGCTTGTTTGCTGAACCCAGCAGGTGTGTCTCTGAGGGTGCGCCCCTTCTGGATGGGTGCTTCCTGCTCTGATAATAAAAGCCTGGAGGGCTGAGGGATGAAAACATTTCTTGGAGCTGGAACTGAAGCCAGAGTCTTGCTGCCCAGAATCAACACATGCTCTTTTCAGGAGCAATGTCACCCCAGCAGTGACTGGGAATTGGGGTCATTCCCATCTAGGCCCTACAATGCAGAGCCTGACTCTCAGTGCTCAAGCTAATGATGTGCTGCTGCTAGACCTGGTTCGGAGGGGCATCAGGGCTATATCCAGCAGTGCTGAGAAGAGGACCCTGTGCTGCCAGGGATCAAACTCAGGACCTAGAGCACTTGAGGCCTGTGCTAGTTGCCCTGGACTAGTTCCAGGCCCAATGATCCTCTTCTATGCAAGAGCCCGAGGTCAAGGCTAAGGCCATCATTGTCAGGATACGTAGGGAAATGGGGCAGAGCTCCTGGCATGAGAACTCCCAAGGCCTGTCACTCCCCTGGGAACAGTGATTTACTCTTCTCCATCATGAGATGAAGGAGATTCAAAGTAGAAATGACCACAATCCTTTGGAGAATTATTAGAAGATTTTGTGTGAATAAACAAATCCTTGGAGTCATAAAGCTACTACAGCAAGTTGCCTTGCACATAGTTGACCTGGATTCAGTCCCCAGCACTTCATATGATCCCTGAGCCCACCAGCAGTGATCCCTGAGTGCAGATCCAGGAGTAAGCCCTAAGCAATACCAAGTATGTACTCCCCGAAAAAGCAAAACAAAATAAATATATCCTTATGTGGGATGTGTCTATTAAAGTATACTGAGACATAAAAAATGGTACTAAAACTGATCGAAGTGTGCAGATACAGCTACACTCTCGTTTTAAAGGAAAGGAGGCCAGGGTCCTAAGGGTTTATTAACATGCATGGTGTCAGGTGAAGACAGCAGGCCACACACATGTGAGAGGAGAAAACCCTGAGCCTGACTGCAAAGTGCCTGGTTCCTATTCGGTAGTGTTATTAGCAAGTCTCAGTCCTTTCCCTGCCCAAAGCCAGACCTCTGCATTGAGAACATAAATCCTGGAAAAGACAGATAGTGAAGGAGAATCGTTTAATCGTTTCAATTAAGAAAACATCTGGCTACAATATCCATCACCCCATTGCTAGCCAGGGTTAATTCTGCTCCTCTGGCTAGCTAGGAGGATTTCCCCCTCCTAAGGCATTGCTCCTGATGCTGTGTCTCATCAAAGATGTCAGCTTCCCTGACAGACCCTGTTCTTCACTCAAGAGTCTCCATGTCACTGCAGTCACTTGCAAGAACCTTCAAATAAGCTCATAAGGATATATGAAAAACAAAAGAAAGAGAGATGAAGAAGAGGGAATTCCATGAAGCACAACATGGAATTACAGGAGGCCAGAGAGACAGTGCAGAAGTTGAGACACCTGCCTTGCACACAGTTGACTGAGGTTCAATTCCCAGCACTCTCATATGGCCCCCTGAGTACCACCAAGGGTGATGCCCAAGTGCAGAGCCAGGAAAAGCCCTGAGCACTGGCAGATGTGTTTCCAAAACAAAACAAAGCAATAAAAAGGAATTACATACCCCAGGTTGGAAGGTGGGTGACTACAAAATGAAATTTGTACCAATTGTTCCTGCAAATTCGGGTTTTTAGATATTCTTTTTTTTCCCCCACAAGTGTCTTGGGATTTCTTCACAGAAAAGAGTCCTTTGCTAGGCATTTTCAGTGGAAAAGCATTTTGAATAAGGCATACAATTCCTTCTGATCCTCTCCTGAGGGAATCTAGCCTACTCTAGGCTAGCAAAAGAGGGCAGCCTCACCTTCTCTTTTACTTTTTAGCTCATATCTTGGTTTGATTACTTTCCCAAATTAATTGCCAAGGATAACTTATTTGACTATCTGTCTTACCAGAAGTAATAATGTTGTCTATTTCACCCTGCAGATAGATGAACACCCAGATCGGATGCCATTGGTGTGGACAGGATTGCAGAATTGGGGTGCTGTACTATAACATTTAGCTCGGAAACTAGAGACTGTAAGACAGCAGCACTGATCAGAAGCAGAAGCAGCTATCATAGCAATGACCTCTCACAACCTGACTGGTGGACACCATATTGGCTCTGTCTCCTTAGTGATGCAATCTGAGGCAGGTGTCCTCAGGTGAGTCACCACTGCCTGCCTAAGAGCTGAGATAATTAAGGATTGAGAGGCATAGTCAAAGGAAAATAAAAAACTCAAAACTTTAAAAAATAAAAAGCATTCAAAGATATAGCCACAGAAAACATGAAGACATAAATACTTTTTGTCAGAAAGCTGTTAGAGCAATGTTAGAAAAAAGCTGTTCCAAAGTAAAATATTAACTTTTCAGGATTTTAAAATAAATTATATCACACACATACTTATGTATATGAACAGATCAGATCTGAATAAAAGAAGAACAAAGCCAAGATAGACTAGGTGGGAATGGTACAGAGAAAGTAATAAAACTATAAAACTCAATATTTGTGTGGAGCACCCATTTTCTACCTTAAACACTACCTTAAAGTAATGTATTTGGAAAGAGCAGTTTTGGGAAGTTGGCATAGCCTTGTCTGTCACAGAAGTCAGGATTTACAATAAATTCCATTGAAAGTTCCCACTCAGGAACTTTCGATGAGAAATAGTGTAGAAGGTAAGGTGCTTGCCTTATGTGTACCAAATACCTAACACCACACATCGTCCCCTGAGCACTACCAGAGGTCAATCCCAAGCAATGAGCCAGCAATAGCTGCTGAGCTTCAGCATTTTAGTCTTTTCTGGTGATTCCAGTGTGCAATAAACTTGAGAACTACTTCTGTGTGCTCCAAAGCTCTAGAGATCTTAGCATCAGACTGACATTACCTGCCCCTGTTTCTACCTTTCACTATGAGATTCCATTTACCTAATATGTGCTTGGTATTGGTATATAGTAGGTATTCAATTACTAGAAAAGGAAAGAAGGAAGGAAGGAAGGAAGGAAGGAAGGAAGAAAGGAAGGAAGAAAGGAAGGAAGAAAGGAAGGAAGGAAGGAAGGAAGGAAGGAAGGAAGGAAGGAAAGAAGAAGGAAGGAAGGAAGGAAGGAAAGAAGGAAGGAAGGAAGGAAGAAGGAAGGAAAGAAGGAAGGAATGAAGGAAGGAGGGAGGGAGGAAGTATGGAAGGGAGGAAGGGAAGAAAGGGAAGGAGGAGGGAGAGAAGAAAGAAGGAAAGAGAGAGGGAGGGAAGGAGAAAGAAAGGGAGGGAAGAAATAAGGAAGAAAGAAAAGCCATGCCAGTATTAACTTATAACAACTTAAACTCACAATTCAATTATTCTGCATTTTTCTATGCACTCAAGTTATTGATCTGAATCACACTTTGTTCTGATTTTATAGGGCTGACTCAATAACAAAGGCATGACAGGGACTCAAGAAATTAGCTTCTCATCTTAACCATACAACCAAATAGCCATCAGAACGTGGTCCCAGGACTATTAATGGTGGCTCTCTATTTTCTCATTTGATCCAAAAGTGATTAGACTAGATGATGTCATTTATTTACAAATGACTGCTGAGTATTTACTCTGTGTTAACTCTTGCTTGTTATACCAGAGTTCCCAGGAGGGAGCTCTGGAGGGACATACATAGAAGCCAGCAATAGCCCTTCTTTGTGCTTGGTGCTAGGTTAAGGATATTCAGAGCTCTCAGAATAGTCTTAGAGAATGTTAGAAGAATATCTGAAAGATCTCAGGAAAAGTTGAGCCAGCCAAATCAGGGGAAGGACCTAAAGTTGCTTCCAATCAGAAAAGGTTTCCTAGCTTCATTTTGCTTACACCTGAAGTTAGTCAAGAGTTTGGCAGCTAGAAGAGAATCCAGTGGAGGGTGTTTTTAAGGGAAAGTCTGACACAGGGGTAAAGCAAGACAGAGGGGTTAGGGAACCTCACCCTCACTTCTTCCTCCCTCCGTTTCACTTGCCATTTTACAAGTGAAATGTTTCTCTTTCCTTATTTCTCTGCAGGGCGTATGTGCATTCCCCACAGAGCCAGTGGGAAGCCAGCATGAAGCATCTTGCCTTTGGCTTTGCAGATTCATAAGCTGTAGAACCCACCACAGCCACATCCCCGAAATATGCCCCTTTACATGGAAATTCACAAAAAGCAAAGGATCCAACTTCCTCATGGAAATCCCTCCTTTTTTTGTTGTTGTTGTTGTTTGTTTGTTTGTTTTAACAAACCCTGTAGAGTTCACAGGTTACCCTGCCTCTGTGCTCAGGAATTATTCCTGGCAATGCTCAGCAGAACCAAATGGGATGCCAGGGATTCAACCCAGTTCAGCCATTGCCAGATAAAAGCTCTACATGCTCTACTGTGGGGAGCTCAGAGAAGGACCACCATGCTGATCTGTCCCTCAGATATCCAGCCGTGGTCTCCATTCCCTCAGAGGATGCGTGACCATTCCCATAACAGCCGGCTATTGCCTTTGCTATGTGAGGTATTGTAAAACCCTAACCCCTATCCTGCCTGTCCCTGTAAAGCACATTTCATCCCTTATACAGAAATAATGAACATTTGCCCATTTCTCCCTCAGCTTACTCTAGGTCACGTCCTCTTCCCGCCCTTTTCATGTATAAATACTGTGAAATGCCCAATAAAGACAAGTGCTTGATCAACCCAGGTGACTTGCACTCCTCTTCTTTCTGCTTTCTCATTCAGGTCGCGTCCCCCTCAAGATTTCCCCCAGTTGAGTCCTACCCTGCGGGTCGGAGGCGGGACACGTTACTATCTCCCTGATCCCTAAATCTCCATTCTTTGATTTGGATTTTCACAGGGAGCCATGAAATTCTCTTGACTGGAAGAACACGTTTTTACTCTTTCTTATTGCAATGTAAATCATCCAAAAACTCCTCCAAGAGGGAAAGTGAACAGAATTTCTGGAAGAAATCCTGGGAATGAGATCATCTTGGCCCCATTCCCACCCCCCAAATACTGGGTTTGCCCATTTGGGTGGGGGCCTACCTCTTGTCTGAGAACAACCCACTCCCTGATGCTCAAAAGTCTCTGATAAGTTGGAAAGATAGTACAGCAAGAAGAGCACTCGCCTTGCACTGGGTTGACCCATCTTCAATCCTTGGCACTCCATATGATCCCAAGCCCAAGCCCTGCTAGGGGTGATCCCTCAGCTTGAGCTAGGGATAAGCCCTGAGTACCACTGGGAGTGCTCCACCCCGAAACTCCCAAAAAATGTTTTGGAAATGACACAAATCTAGAATGTAGGTGGAAAAATGAAATGCATTCTGTGCCACCTCTTGGTATTAAAGGGTGAGACTATTGTCATAAACACCATCTATTCCATGTCTTGAAAATCCACAGGATGCTGCTCAGGAGCAGATTCCTCAGACTTTCCCCCAGGCACAGTCTGGCTTTTCTCTTTCTAAACACCAGGGATCTAGCTGACAGTCTTTAAGAACTGGCTTCCTCTTGAAAGGCAAGTTCCAATGAGAAATGTGCAAAACAAAAGATTGTCTCTTCCTTTAAAATTCTGAAAATGGTCTTATCTAGCCTCAAGGAAAGTTATTTACATTGTAAAGCAGTAGCAGAAGGTGGCAGACCAAAAAGATGATGCCACTTGCTGTTCTAAAGCTGTACTTCACATTGACTGGCAGGTGAGTTTATTTCTATCTTATTACCTTGGAAACAGGGCCATACCTGGGATGCTCAGCTGTGAGTGCTCAGGTTATGGGACCATACCCAGCAGTGCCAAGGTGGGGGTGAGCAAGGTGTGGGGATCAGGCTCAGGCCTGCTCATGCTGAGCTTATGTTCATAAACACTTGCTTGATCCCCTGCCCAGGAGGGAATACGTTTTAAAACATGCAGCATCCTTTCCATGCACAACTTCTAGGAAGATATGCAAATTAGGCAGACTGTGAGACTGACCTTCCACAGAAAAAATCTCATTATAACTAACAAGTATTTTTTATAGATGGGCATGTTAATCAAAACGCTATGACATTTTTAAGCTAAATGATTTCTCTCGTCATTATTAACTGTGCCATTTTTATTATGATTAATGGGACTATGCATTCAGAGAGTCATCAAGGTATATGGCAAAATTAAAAAAGAGTTATGAAAGGGGTTTCTAATGATAGGCAAAATGGCCACTTTCTACCACACAGCTTGAATTCATATGTAGGGAGGAATTCCAGCAGACCCCTCCCTAACGAGGTTGGCCCCAAGACTCTCACACCATGTGAAAAGCTGAACCCTCACCCACTTCCCTGCCTCTCAGGAAAACTTGCTTCTTCTCTGACACTCAGTAATAATGAATTCCTACTGTCCACAGTCCTTGTCTTAAATCCAGGGTCCTGGCAATATATAAGACAATCCTGATCTTCACTTAGCATTAGACATTTTGCAGGGCTAGAAATAAGTGACTATGCTTGGTTGAAAAGTGTCTTTGGAGAATCCATAGGGTACTGGACTCTAGAGGTTTACAGCTCCATTCTCAAGCCTAGAGAAGTGGGAAAGGATTCCAGAGCTTGAGAAGCCAAGAGTTCAAGACTGATCTGGGCAAGGAGGGTACTCAAAGAGTTGGCAAAAATCTGACCAGAAGCTAGTCTAGAACTCAGAAGTCAGTGGAGGAAACTTGACCTCTGCGAACCAAATAACCATTGAAGAGGCTTGGAAATTCAGACCACTTGTTTTCGATCTCTGGTTAACAAGCAGATTAAAATACCAGATCACAACTCTTATTATTCTTTTTTGAAGGGGGTGGCACCTCCTGATCAGGGCTATACATGATGGCACCTGGAAGGTCAAATGGTGCCAGGGATCAGCCCCGGGGTCCTATGCTTGAAAGACACATCCTGCAGCCCTCGAGATTCTCTCCTGCTCCTATCAAGAGTCCTTCATACACCCAGCCAGGAACTAGTGATAGACATTCTGAAGAAAATGTATAAAACCAAGTAGAAAGTGATCTTGGGTTTAAAAAAAACACATAAATTTTTTAAATTTCAATTTTTGTATTGAATATCCTTAGAAACAGTTAATTTTGACAGAAACTAAGCCGTAGTTTCTTAAGCATCTATGTGTCACTCTCCTGAAAGTTATAATTGCATCTCAAGATGACCTGAGCTCAGATATTAGTTGAGTTGAGGGAGTCATGCTGGTGGCGGAGCAAGTGGGAACTGACCCAGCCATGAGTACAGAATCTCACCTGTCCTGAGATGTGGAGATCCACCCCAGCTGCCCAGGCTGAAGAAAAGCAAAAAGGAAGGTGTGGGCCCTTAGTCACTCCATTAGCACAAATTCTCTCAAGTCAAGGCCACTGTTCAGAGCAATAGCATTAAGGGACTCAATGAAAGTAAGATTGCTTAGTCCCAACTGGTGGAACAGTTCTTGGTTATTGTCACTACGTTCTCAATGCAAAAACTTGCAGTGCCATTCGGGAGGGAAGATGCTGATTCCTGAAAACTCTTTGACTCCCTCTCTGCCATTTTGTCTTATACTGAGAGCTAACATCTCAGGGATGCCTGTAAAGAGGCACCTCATTGGTTTAGTCCTGTCAGAGGGAGGATCTTCAAAGACTTCTGTGCCTCCCCATTTGTGCACCAATAAAATTCATGAGGCTAATTCTCTTACTCACAGGGGCTCAGTATTATGCAATGCTCTTTTAGTGGTATTGATAACCACCAGGTGAGTATGTTTGCTCTAGATTCTGAACATTTCAAGGTAGTAAAACCTTCAAAACATAATAAGCAACAGTGACTTTTTCACTGGGCAATATGAGTTCGTATGAGATCCAATAGGATAGTGTTACTAAGCTGTAATAAAAGATTGATTTTCATTGGGATTTTTTAAACAAACTTCACAGATTTTTTAAACTTTGCCTTCATTGTAGTAACAATCCAAGTATAGGAAGTGGGCTCCATTTGTAAGAAAATCTGCATCAGAAATCCTACCTACTATTTACTGTCTCATTGAATTATTTTATAAAATGGGTGTTAACAGTGACAATTACAGGTGAGAAAACATTGGCATCAGAAAATTAACTTGCTTGATATCACAAGGAGTAGTGACACAGCCAATAACAAACTCAAGAAAACGTTATTTTATAGGATTTTTTTCAGAGATATATGCATGGTCTAGATTCTTCCATCTGAGTTTATTACTGGGAAAGCAAGTGGGTAGAACAGCATAAGCACCTCAAGGAACAGGCTTCCCACCAAGCAACACAAGTCTGGAAAGAGCTCAGCAGGTGAGACACCCATGGTGCTTGGAGATGGGTCCAAGCAGAGGGGGAAACGATCAGCCCTGGGGGATGTCAAATTCAAGTCTCTATCATGAGGGGCCACACACTCAGCTCTTTGAGCAGCTGCTCTTGATAAGAATTTTTTTAACTTTGATTGGGTTGTTTTCTTGAGCTGTCTGCTCCCCAGGCAGTCTTCCTGAGCTGGGGTCTTCAATGTGGCATGTACCTGATGTTCCTCTACAAGGACACTCAGGCCAGCCTACTGCTGTTGCTCCCTCTCTCCACACTATCAGGCGGCACCCCTTTCAGAAATGTCTGGGAAAAGACAGGCAACCATATCCTTCTTGAAGGTATTCCAGACTCCCAGGAATGCCTATCATACCCTCTCCAAGCCCTCTCCTCTGGTAGCGGTCAAGTCTCAGAATTCTTTCCCCAGTTCATCAGGCAGCAAAGGACGGGATTAGAAGCATCCTCCACAGATTCTGACTCTTCTTCCCCGGGACTTCTCAGGACTTGAGGAAGATTGGGTGAAGGCAAAGACCTCTCTCTGCTCTGCCGCCAAGGAAGGCCATCATTGCATGAGCCCATAAATTTCTTTTAAAGTTCTCAAAATTCTAGTCTCCCTGTGAAGCTTGAGGTAGTCACTACTGGATTGACTAAGCTGTTTTATTTGCTTGTTTATTTTATTTATTTATTGTCTTTATCCTACAATTATCGACCTCATTTCCATGACCTGAAAGAATTGTTTGAGGCTTTTCCTGTTCCTGGAGTAAGCAGATGCCCCTAGGGTACACTTGCTTGCAACAGGACATATGGAGATGTTACTGGTGCCCACTCGAGCAAATCGATGAACAACAGGAAGACAAGTGATTGTCTTTATCCTAACTTAGGGAGTTACACTAGTGTTCAAACTTATGGTTTGATATATAAACTTATTACTCCCCATCAGCACCACTAAACTGCTCATGACCCTCAGCCCCAATAGTGTTCCTAAGTCTCTTCTAGTCTGGTCTCCCCTGTCCCATTTATCCTCTGTTTGGTGATAGGTTATATATTCCAACAATGAATGAGAGCATCCTTATTTGTCCTTTTCCCTTGATCTTATTCACTTAGCACAATACCCTCGGTTCCAAACATTTTTTCAGCTAGCTGCATGACTTCATATTTACTTATAACTACATAGTATTCCACTGTGTACCACAGCTTCTTAAGCCATTTGTCTTTAGTTGGATTTCAGTTGTTTTCATATCCTGGGTGTTGTATTACATGTTGCAATGACCTAACAATTTTAACCGCATAGATGAGTCTAAATTCTATACAGAATGAGTTTTTTGTCACTTATTTTTCTTATCTTTGAGATTATAACCAATATTCTGAGATAAGATGTATTGGTCTGGTTGTTTGACATTGATGTCGAAAAATTGTACATATTGTAAAACATGGAGTATCTGTAAAAATTGGGGAGAAAAGAAGAAGAAAAAACTGATATAGACAATAAATTAACTGTTCTTAAATGACTCTGTATGAAGCATATAGTGGGGCAACCCCAATTTTATATAGGGTGCAGGTAATACGTGCAGGTTTGCATAGAACACACGCATATATTCTGCCTCCCTATTTATCTTTCTTTACTGACCTTCATTAGCTTTTGAATTTCAATAAAAGATAAACACATTATTTTTAAACACATTAGCCCTCTCTCTCTCTTTATCTCTCTCCCTCTTCAATCCTAAAACATTTACTTCAATCCTATACCCCTTACTTCCTCCCCCAATCTAAGGATTTGTCTGGCCTTGAAACCTTAACCCAAGATATTTGTGCATTTGTGCGTGCACATACACTTGTGTGTGTGCGTGCCCATGCAGACACAAGCACACACAATGTGCCCAAGAGGTTCCATTTTGCTCCCACAGGCCACACCCAGGGTTCCTGGGCAAGCACTTTTCTTTTTTATATATTTATTTTATCTAGCGTTTTGCTCATAATTCAGTGCTGTAGGAAAATAACACACCTGAAGTTCTTTCATGAAGAAAATAAGTGCAGAGTTGTCCAATAATCACTAGGTTATTTCCTTTCCCAAAGAAAGAGCCATATAGATAAGACAGCAGGCCCAAAGCAGACCAGCGTTCTAACGGCCACTTTCCTCCAGCTCCATGTGCACCCAACAGAGCCACAGACCCTTGTTCAAAACCTCTGAGGCCAAAGATGCTTCAAGGCAAGAAATTTCACTTTTCAGGAAACTAATCAAGTGAAAATATCGTATTTTATGTCACAGCCCCAGGGTTTAGGATAGAACCTCATAATTAAACTCATTAACAATTTCATAGCTAAGGGTATGAACAACCATAACACACTTATTAAGTGTAATGAACTAATATCCTCATTTGCCAGATGTTATTTCAGGTCAGGTTTTGCCACTGACTGAGAATGACAAAAAATAATAATAATTCTTGGGTTTTGATTTGTCCATAACCATCAATGATTTATTTTCTCTCTTCCTACTACTTATATCTTCCTTCCTTCATTCATTATTGGTGTGATATTGGAAACTTTTCTTGACCTATCCCTATCTTATCTTTCTTAAATATCTCAGGGATGGGGTCACAGAGATACTATAGGTGTTAATGCTGCATGCAGCAACATTATTGGGTGTCAGTTGCATGTAGCTCACCAGGGTTCAGTTCCCAGGATGGCATAATGTCCCCTAGATCCCTGCTAGGTACGGCCCCAGGTGTAAGCCTTGAGCCTGGTTGGTCCTAAAACACAATGAAACAAAAAAAATCCCAGGTATAACTGGAAAATGGTTTTTACTTTTGAATCCTACAACTGTAAGCTTCTTTGATTATATAGAACATTCCAACCCAAGAAAGAGGTCTAGACTTGGAATTTTGGCTTCTTAAGATAATTTTGTATCTTACACAGATTTTTAGAATCCACTACTTGAACGATTTCCACAAAAACAGAAGCACTCAAGTGTTTGATGAGCAAAACCTGAAAAGGACATTTCAGGCATCAAGAAACTCTCTTACCCTTCATTTATTGGCCAAATCAATGATGATTACCAAGTGGTTCCTAAGCAACCATCTCATAAGACTCTCTTTAAGAACCACTTTGTGGCTGCAGATGACTTTCCAAAGTAACCCAAAGATATATACGATTGTTTATGCCAGGAAATAAAATCCTCAAAATGCAGCCCAGTTAATGTAGTCAGATGTTCCAAGCCAGAAAATGAGGCTTTACCCATTGGAACTGCTAATTTTACATCTCACTTTGTAGATTGTGGCTCAAACCTTATGCAAATAACTCAAGAATTGCTTGTCTCATTGATGACCCAAGATATAATGTTATTTACAATAAAAAGGTGTAAGCAGCCCAAGTATCCACTTAAGCATAACTGCATAAATAAAACGTGATATAGACCAAAGCGGCATTATCATTCTCCCCTAAAAATGAATCTTCTGACACAAACTACCCTGTGGATGTACCTTGAGGACAATATGCTAATGAAATAAACTTGTCATAAAAAGACAGTTACTGTAATATTCCACCTGCTTGAGATATCTAGAAATAGATATAAAGTAGAATTGTGACTGCCACGGTCTGTGGGAGGAAGTGGGGTGTTGTTATTTAATGTGCACAGCACTACATTGTGTGAAATGAAGGGATCTTGGTGACCAACAATGGGAATAATTACTACTGAACTGTAAATGAAAAATGATGAAGAATAACTTGTGTTATCTGTAGTTTGTCACAATTATAAGTAAAAACAAAAGAAACTACTGAAAAAAGAAAGAAAAATAAGAAATATAAAACATGCTGAAAATGGATGGACCTTGAGGATATCATGAAATAATTAAATAAGCCAGTCACAAAGGACCAATATTGTATGGTTGCACAGAAAAGACCTAAAAGAGTAGAATTCATGGAGGCAGAATTTATAGAGGTGGCTGCCATAGCATTCAGGTAAGCATGGGGAGGTTGTTCAATGAGTATGTGGTGTCCTTTTGGGAAGACTTATGGTTTGAATAATGGTGGTGACATTTGCAAAACAATGTGAACACACATAATGCCACTAAATGATAGACTTAAAATTGTTAAAGTGGTACATTTCACATTATGTTTTCTTCATAATCAAAAAAATTACTAGTAAAAATAACTCTTATTTTGCAGGAATGTTCTCTGCTTCAAGTATTAATGGGCCCCAGTGGAAAGAACAAGGCATTACCATATACCTAAAACCAAAAAAAAGAGAAAAATGAAATAAATAAATAGCCTCCAGTATGAACACATTTAAAATGGTCTTTGTTTTTATGTGAACATGTTAAATTTATAGCAGTAATGATTTTGACAAAAGGGAACCAAACGAATCGCAGCTTTAAGAAAACTAGGACACAGCATCATTTATAGAAACAGGTGCAACTGGGTTTTATTTGGAATTTTTCCTCAGCTATATTCATGATAAATAAAAGCAGACACCACACCAAGTCAACCAGGCACTATGCTCACACTGTCGGCAAATTGCTAAATTACAAGAAGATCGAATCTGTCTGAATGCCTGGTTGCCTCTCAGGCTTTTGGAGACTGTTGGTGGCAGCACCAGTGTCTATTTTGTGCTGCCCATGGGAACCCATCTTCCAGAGAACATGGGACACTTCCTCAGGGTCAAAGACAGCTGCAAGTTCTCACCATTTACAGCTCTGGCTGTCAACTTAAGCTACACACAGAACCATCAGGGAAATTTTTAGATTTCAATGCCCAATCCTCCCCCCCATCTCTCCCAATTCAGCCAGGAGTTAGGAGCCAAGCTCCAGATCATGTCATAAAGCCACTCTATAATCCTTTATCAAATATCTGCTAGAGTCATAAGAACTACAGTTGACTCTTGAACAATGCAGGCAAGAGCCAGGCAAATTCACTTATTCAAGGATGTTGTTCTATTTGTGGATCCTTCACTTACGGAGTCAATTTGCTATGGATACCAGCCGAGTTGCATCAGCAGATGGAGAACTCATGGACACAGAGGGGTGATTATAATACGTGTGTATTTTGTAGCTAAGAGCAGGCCCTGAAAGAATCCCTCACCCTCTATCTCCCATCCCCATCTCGCAACTGGAGATACCAGGGTAGGTAAGTCCCCTTTTCAGGAATCAAAGCTTATTTATGTTTTTTTGTTTGGTCTTTGAGCAACATCCAGTTGCTCATGACTTAACACCTAGCTCTGTGCTGAGGGATCACTCCTGCTGATTGGGCACCATATGCTGTATAGGGGCTCTAACTGGTTTCTATTGTGGGCAAGGCAGGTACTGTAACCTCTTCAACCCACTCAGGAATCAAATTTACATCGAATTATTGACTGCTTGAGGATTTGGTGCCCCAACCTCCTTCCCCATTTGTTCAATGTTCAACAATTCATACATATTATCCTTTAAAAAATATAGTTCCTGCTCTGGAAACATAGTACAGTGGGTTAGGTGGTTTTTTTTTTTTTTGCTTTCTGGGTCACACCCGGCAATGCTCAGGGGTTTCTCCTGGCTCTGCACTCAGGAATAACTCCCTGGCGGTGCTTGGAGGGACCTATATGGGATGCCGGGGATCGAACCTGGCGGCATTGGTCGGCCATGTGCAAGGCAAGCGCCCTACCGTTGGGCTATCTCTCCTCCCTAGGTGTTTTCTTTGTAGATAACTGACCCAGGTTCAATGCCTGCCCTGCCCCAGCACCCCTGAGAACCACCAGGAGTAATCTCCAAGCACAGAATCAGGAGTCAGCTGGGTGTGACATCCCCCAAAAAGAAAGTTAAAAAATAATTCCTTGATTCTCTATCCTCTATTAAACACAATTCCTATAAAAATCTCACCAATATTCTTATGAGGCATTCATATCCCACTCCCAACCTACCTCACTTGTCAAAATAAAATTGGTGGAATTGTATCCTAATAGTTGATTTACAGCGAACAAATCTTAATTAAGCTCTTACTCTTTTATACACCGAGCTTTAAAAAAAAATAATAATTTATTCACTGTGACTCACAAAGCTGTTGATAACAAAGTTTCAGGCATTCAATGTTCCAACTCCAAATCCACCAGACACAGGATGTTTTCGTGAGTAATTTGCAGGTACTCTAGGAGCTGACCTTGAGAAGGTAGGGAGACAAATCCTTGTTGGGATCAGACACTCATCCATTGGCTGGGAGGATGCGACCAAGACTGACAGCCCAGCCCTTCCAGGGAACTGCTTAGCCAAGGCAGCCAGCCCGCAAAGTCAGGCTTCAAGGAATGTCCCACAAAGGCTTGGTCTTTCTCCCTCAGTCTGAGGACTGACAATAGTTGAGACTTGTTACTTCTAAGCCTCAATTCTTCTCCCTCTGCCCAGTCTCACTTTCCCTTAGCCCAGAAGGTGTTGATGCCTGATAAACTTCTGCATGCAGCCTCCCACTATGACAGATGACCAGGGATGGTGCCCCACAGCTAACAGAAACTGGGCAACTGACAAGATTTGGGTGAGCTGGAGAGGATGAAGATGTATATTGGGATTGGTATGTGAAAAAAGAGGGGAAAAACATGAGGAAAATGAAGAAATTAAATCTCTCTTCTAGGCTTGGGGTCCGGGAGACAAGATGGACAAGCAGACCTATTTTTTGAGATACTGTGGGGAAAGAACACTGGTCACAGAAATGCTGCCGTGTTACAGAATTAGGGTTTCCAACTACTTTGCAAATGAATAAATACTCCTTTAATAGTACCTATTAGTGTTTCGTGTTCAAAGTCCTATTGATACATTACATACTTGGTTTAATTTTCAGAGCAGCCCTACAGAGCACAAACTAGTTTCCTGTTTCTGAAATGCCTTAGACTCCCTAAGTCTTGCTATTACTTCCAGTTTGTGTGATCTTTCTTTTTAAATCAATGCAGGCCTCTCTCCAATTTACATACAACAAATCCCTGTGACCACAGGCCTTTTGTTTTTTTTAAGTATTTTATTATACCACTGTGAGATATACAATTACAAAGATATACAATTAAAAAGTTCATATTTGGGTTTCGGTCATACAGTGCTCCAGCACCCATCCCTCCACCAGGGCCCATCTCCCACCACCAACGTCCCCGGTTCCCGTCCCCCTCCCCCAGCCCGCCTCCGTGGCAGGTTCTTTATTTCTTCCCCTTTCCTTTCTCTCTTCCTTCCCTTCCAGACTATGGATTACAGAACATACATTAAAGGGTTGTCATGTGTATCTTTTTGACTCTATTTAATGCTCAGTTCTAGGTTGGTATTAATACCCTCGACAATTGTTAGCACACTGTTCCATTTTCTGTTTTACCTAGCCTCTGACTCGCACATGTTTGTGATAATTTCCACCTTAGACAAGACCTCCTGATACATGTTTCACTTGACCTTGGATATTGGTATCATAATATGTACATATATATTTATGTTATGCAAATAAATGCAGTCATTCTGTATCTGTCTCTCTCCTTCTGGCTAATTTCGCTCAACATAATCTTCTCCATGTCCATCCATTTATAGGCAAATTTTATAACTTAATTTTTCCTAACAGCTGCATAGTATTCCATTGTGTAGATATACCACAGTTTCTTTATCCAGTCATCGATTCTCCGGCACTCTGGTAGTTTACAGATTCTGGCTATTGTGAATAATGCTGCTATGAACATAAAAGTAGGGATGGTGTTTCTGCTGCGTATTTTTGGCTTCCCAGAGTATATTCCCAGGAGTGGTATGGCTGGGCCAAATGGGAGTTCGATTTCTAGTCTTTTGGAGGAATGTCCATGTTGTTTTCCAGAAAGGCTGTACCAGCCAGCATTCCCACCAACAATGGATGAGTGTCCCTTTTCTCCACATCCACGCCAGTACTTGTTATTCTTGCTCTTTTGAATATGTGCCAGTCTCTGTGGTGTAAAATGATATCTCATTGTTGTTTTGATTTGCATCTCTCTGATGATTAGTGATGATGAGGATTTTTTCATATGCTTTTTTGGCCATTCGAATTTCTTCCTTGTTGAAGTTTCTGTTCATTTCTTCTCCCCATTTTTTGATGGGGTTATTTGTTTTCTTCTTGTAAAGTTCTACCAGTGCCTGATATATCCTAGATATTAACCCCTTATCAGATGGGTATTGGGTGAATATTCTTTCCCATTCTGTGAACTCTCTTTGTATCTTAGTCACTGTTTCTTTTGAGGTGCAGAAGCTTTTTAGTTTCATGTAGTCCCATATGTTTATATTTTCTTCTAGTTGCTTTGTTAGTGATGTTTCACCTTTGAAGATGCCTTTAGCTTCAATGTCGTGGAGGGTTTTCCTATATTTTCTTCAATGTACTTTATGGATTCAAGTCTGATATTGAGATCTTTAATCCATTTTGATCTGATTTTTGTGCATGGTGTTAGACACAGGTCCAAATTCATTTTTTTACATGTCGCTGCCCAGTTTTCCCAACACCACTTGTTGAAGAGGCTTTCCTTACTCCATTTTGGACTCTTTGTACCTTTATCAAAGATTAAATGATCATGTGTTTGAGGTTGGGTGTCAGGATAATCAATTATATTCCATAGATCCACAGGTCTGTTTTTATTCCAATACCGTGCTGTTTTAATTACTACTGCCTTGTAGTACAGTTTGAAGTTGGGAAAGGTGATGCCTCCCATCTTCTTTTCCCGAGGATTGCTTTAGCTATCCTTAGGGGTTTGTCATTCCATACAAATTTCAGGATTGTTTGGTCAATTTCTTTGAAGAATGTCATGGGTATCCTTATAGGGACTGCATTGAATCTGTACAGAACTCTAGGAAGTATTACCATTTTGACAATGTTGATTCTCCCCATCCATGAGCAGGGAATATGTTTCCATTTCCTTGTGTCCTCTTTTATCTCTTGGAGCAGTGTCTTGTAGTTTTCTTTGTACAGGTCCTTTACACACTTGGGTAAGTTGATTCCTAGGTATTTGATTTTCTGTGGGACAATTGGAAATGAAATCATTTCCTTAATATCACTTTCTTCTTTTTCGCTATTTGTATATAGGAAAGCCACTGAGTTTTGGGTGTTGATTTTATATCCTGCCACTCTACTATATGTGTCTATTGTTTCTAGGAGTTTTTTGGTAGAGAGTTTAGGGTTCTCTAGGTATAATATCATGTCATCTGTGAATAATGATAGCTTGACTTCTTCCTTGCCTATCTGGATGCCCTCGATATCCTTTTCTTCTCTGATTGCTATGGCAAGTACTTCCAGTACTATATTGAATAAAAGAGGTGAGAGTGGGCAACCTTGTCTTGTCCCTGATCTCAGGGGTAAGGCTTTCAATTTTTCCCCATTGAGAATGTTGCTCTCTGACCACAGGCCCTTTGTACATGCTGTCATTGGCCTGGAAAGCTTTGCCCATTACCTCCATTCTTCTCTTGGCACCTGAAAAGTAATTTCCTCAAGTTGGCTTCTCTTTTTCTCCTAAGGCTATTCTTCTGGTCTTAGATTACCCTGGACTATCTCTTCATTAATTCACTCTATAAAATATCTTTACCCATTAAGCTTTACCCGATCACGATCACGATCACGATCTTCCCGTTGATCATCTATTTGCTAGAGCGGGCACCAGTAATATCTCCATATGTCCTGTCTCATGCCAGTAGAGCCAGGGGCATCGGCTTGCTACAGGAACATAAAGAGCCTCAAACCATTATATTAGGTCATGGGAATGACCTAATGTAATTGTTACTGGAATTTGGCATATCAAATACAACACGAGAAGCTTGCCAGCCTTGCCGAACAGGAGGCAAACTCTTTTAAACACCTCCAAATAAAGCATTTATTGATGAGCCGGCTGCGGGCTTGCTGCCGCCCGCAAGCCGGGCTGTGATGGGCTGGTCTGCTGGGTGGAGTTCTGACGAGAGGGAAGTTCAAATGTGGAAAATGGCAGCGCCCGTGGAGTGAGGGTGGTGGTCTGGCTTGTTGTAAGGCTCTGCCGAGGTGGTGGGCCAGGGCTAGAACCCGCCATTCCTCCCGACTGCCTCATGAGCGGCTGTGCACAGGAGAGCAAGGAACAGCTCTGCCCCATGTCTGAGAGACTCTCAAGCTTTACCCAAAAAAGCAAAAAAAAAAAAAAAAAAAAAAAAAGAAAGAAAGAAACTGCAAAATGAAGCTTTACCCATTAAGGAATATTAAGATATATTTACTATCCCTATGATATTAGATATATCTTTTGGTAGCCCTGCAATATTTCTTTTGTTTGTTAGTTTGTCTTTTATTTTTGGGGGCCCACCTTGTTCATGGGTTACTCCTGGCTCTGCACTCAGGAATCATTCCTGGTAGTGATATGGGATGCTGAGTCTCAAACTGGGGTCAGCTCTGTGCAAAGGCCAGCCCCTTATACACTGTCTGTGGGTAAGGGTCTCTGGCCCCAGCCCTGAAATATTTCTTGATTGTTAACTATAATTATAGTTACATGACTATTTGATGAGCTACTTCTTTTGTAAATAGGTTTTTGGGGAAATATAACTATATTTTACTATTAGCTATCAATGACATGAAATTTAGTATAAAACTTGGATAATATTTAGAAACTCACTCACAGGATTTTATTTCTTTTTACCCACATGTACTTTAATTTCCATAGAAGCAGACTCTGCCTTTGTCCCTAGCACTGTGCCTGGAACATTCTAGACTATCCAGATGTGTCTATTAAATAAATGATTACAGTGTAGTGATCTCATGAGATTACAGAACTTCCCAGGATTGCAAATCAGTTCATGGGAGAGACGTGAATCCAGGGTTCATTGACCCTGGTACCACATATGATCTTCCGAGCACTCAGTTCTTGTCCAGAGTGATCATTGAGTGCACACCTTTTATCCCTAAGACCTGATTCATCCCGAACAACACACACACACACACATCATTGCTAAGTACACATTTTTTATCATTATTTTCCAGCTGAGTAGACTTAGGGAAGCAGATGGGTGCTCTTGCTTTCTTCAGGCCCAGAGTACTTTCAGAGCACAAAATATAAAGCCTGGAGACAAATGTGTGTGTCGTGCTGTTTTTAGTTTGTTTCTTTGTTTTTTAAGAAACCAAAATGGTCTTTGCCTGGACTCTTCTGAGTCATGGATAAATATATTAGAGAAGGAAATAAATTCAATTGAACTGATTCAAATTTCATGCCATTTAATTTTAATAGAAAGAATATTAGCTCATAAATAACACTTTTAAATAGATGGAATATGAATGTGTGCAGTTCAGTGTAGAACCAGAAACGTTATTTCAACGTCATTTAATCTGATGCTTCTCAGGGGAACCAAAACAGGCTCTCTTAGTGGTGATAGAGGTAGTCGATGGAAACGCGAGTAAATCTGAGAGCAGAGGAATGGAGCATTGTCTCACGCAGAGCTTAACTGGTGGGGCTAATGGGGTCTTAACTGATGAAGCTTATGGGGGCTCTGCCTATGCAGGTACCAGCCCCTTCTCCAGTCTGCAGGAGCAGACAAGGCCATCACAGAACAGGAGACAACCCTGTGGCTGCCACTTACTCCTCTTTATGCCTACGCAGCAGTGGGGCCCTTTGGACTTGGTTGGCAGCCTCTGCCCTGTTGCCTTTGAATGAATTATGAATGCTCACTTTCAGTTTTGCCAAATACAGATCCTGACCTTTACATAGCTCATCCCCCACTGAGACTCCAGACCACATATCCTGACCTCTGCCTTTGCATAGTACCCCCCCCACGAAACTCCGGACCCCTGACTGTGGTTTCACCAAATGTGCAACATTTGTGTGTGGCTGAGTGAAAGTACAGAGGGTAAGGCACTTGCCTTGCTTGTGTTCGCCCCTGGGTTCAATCCCCAGCACTACATGTGGTCTCCAAGCCCTGCCAGGAGTAATCCTTGAGCACCGAGTAAGGAGTAAGCCCTAAACACTGCCACCAAGATAAAAGACAGAAAACAAATATGCAACATTTGTGGAAAACCTGGTAGGAGGCGGCGGAGTCAAAGGGCATCTGTAGAAGAGTCTAATGCAGTGCATGGGGAGGGCAAGCAGCTGTGGGTGGGACGTGGCTCCCCACTAAGGGCTCTGTGGAGAAAAACATGGCCTTTTTTAGGTGTCTTCATTACAGGCTGAAGAGGAACAAGAGTTGAAGGAAGAATCCAGCCGGAAGGCGCAGGGACAACCCAGGTGGAGAGAGAGGACGTTCATTTGGGTCAAGGGGGTTACAGTGGAATGGTGAGAAGTGACTTTTTTTCCTTCTCATTTGTTTCATCTTTTATAGTTTATGCCATGTTGCAATTTCCCCCCACACTCCTCCATGTTGGAACTATGTCCAACAACATTCCTCTGTCTTTTAAAACTTCTGAACAACCTGCTCTTTTGAGTCACAACTGAACAGGGCAGGAAGCACAGAGATTTCCTGTCTGTCCCCGCCGCCACACATGAGTTGTTTCTTCCCCACCAGTGCCCACAGAGCACTGCCTACACCGCAGTCTATGAAACCTCATCTGCTATTTTAACAACTAAATTTGTGCTTGTCCTTGGCGGTCAATGGTGTGGCGCACAGCATACAACCTTGAAAATGTAAAAGGACACAGAGCCTCTGTTCCAGGCTCACAGAGTGGTTTCTCCCCCCAAATCTCCCACCTTTCACCTGCTCCTGTCTCCCCTTGGCTGCCGACTGTTTGACATCATCATTCATCTGATTCCATAACTGTGTCAAGGCTTATTTTACAGTGTTGTCCCTTCTCCCCACCCAGTTTAGAAGAAGTATCTGGGGTTAGAGAAAGCTAAAGCAAACTGGACCGGGAGGCCTGGAGTTTGAAGGGTGACAACCCTTCCATGGGAGAAGTTGTCTGTTGCCCTCTCTTGGCTCTGATTGAGCAAGGCAGAATCCTAATATGGCTCCCAGGCGGGGGCGAGCCCTGGATGTATGTACATTGTATGCGTTTCTCAGTTACACGTGTTTAGCCCCTTTCTGTCATGAATCTGTATACATTTCTGAAAAACTGTCATCATACATATGGTGTCATGCATCTCGGCAGGGCTCAACACACATCACTCCCTCTGTCTCTCTTTCACTGGTCTCCAACCCATGCTGCTGGGAGTTCTCCCCTGCAGAATTTATTTTCTTGACAATAAAGCCTCTCTCTTCTAGTCAGTTTCTCCTGTGTTTCTGGGGGGCATGTTGACTTTTCTTGATTTGCTTATGTTTCGCAGTGAGTCCTTTCCCCCTGTTTTCTATGGAGGGTGCTCCAAAGCCATGCTCATGGGGGACCCAAGGTCACTCCCAAACATACGTAACCAAGTAGACCAGAGCAGTTCAATATTCAGACCCAGTAAGGCAGAGCTTCTTGGGCTCCAAAATGTTCTTACAATCCTGACAGGGGGTCATGCAGTGCCAGGGGATAAAACTCTGGGTTCCATGCATGCAAGACACAGGATCCTAACCACTACCTATCTCCCCAGTCACACACTGGTTTCTCCTATTTAGTGACAAATATTTGAATTCCTCCATGTCTTCTCAGGGGGTGGAGCTTATTTCTTATTAGCATTGAATGATTTTACATCTTCTGAATGTACCAGTTTGTCTCTCCATTTTCTTTCCAAAGGTCATCTTGGTTGCTTTTCAGTGTTGGCAGTGATAGATTCTGGATATGTTTTGAAGGTAAACTCATAGGATATTATGATAGGCTGGGAGGTTTGTAAGCAAAGATTCCTAAGGGCGCCACAGTATTTAGCCAATACTACTGGAAGTACAGGATTTTTTGTGGGTGTCCCCTCTCCAAGGGAACAGGGACATGACATGGTCGCAATAGTTACACCAATCATCATTACCATTATTCACGGGCCCTGTACTGGGACTTGCCTGCCAGATGCTGTACCCCCATTTAATGTATGCAACAGCCCTCAGAGGATGTTGTCAGCAGCTTCATTTTACAAATAAGTAAGCAAGTCAGTTATTTGCTCACAGCACACAGGCCAACTCATACTTGCCTCCTAAGGCAGTAAAATGTGCATTTTCATGATCGCAGCTTCATACAAATGTATCAGCCTGATTAATATAAATCTCCCCACACCACAGCAAATTCACAGAGCAACCAACACCATTCTCATAGGAGGCATCTGGCTGCCATCTCCCCGACCCATGATGACATCCACCAAGCCACCAGTCTTCGGGTATTTTCTAATTTCCACAGCATGAAGAACTTGAAGCCCTGGTCAATTCACAGTGAGCATTGTGGAACTGCAGTTATGAGTCCGTAGAGCCAAGGAAAATGCCTGCATTCCTAGAATTGTGTCATCTGAAAATTTCTCGTATCCTTCCCCTACTGATTTGACCAAAACATTTTCACCCCCATTGAGTGGATACCACATCATTATATCCATTCATTGGTGTACAGTCCTGATCAGTCTAGGCTGAGACACTTTCCACCCAGGTGGGGCAAAACGAGGCCAAGTCAAAGCTATGTGGTGCATTAGAAAGAGACTGAGGGGCAGGAGCAATAGCACAGTGGGGAGGGCATTTGCTTTGAACACGGCCAATCCGGGTTCAATTCCTGGCATCCCATATTGTCCCCTGAGCACTGCCGGGGTAATTTCCTGAGCTCAGAGCCAGGAGTAACCCCCAGAGCATTTCCAGGTGTGATCCCCAAAAAAGCAAAAAAAAAAAAAAAGAAAGAAAAGAAAAGAAAAAAGAAACAGACTGAAGGAGAAAAATCAATTCCATGCTTTGGCTCAGGACAATGAGGGACATGTTTCACTTAAGCCAAAGAAAACAACAACAAAAAAACAAACCACCAAAATCTTCCAGGTAATAGGTGGCAAATAATTTGTGTGTGCTTTGCTGGGCGGTGAAGAGGGTCTATCTTTAATTTCCATCATTCTTCACTGGAGGCTCACAGGTCTGACTATACGACAGACAATGGCATTTTCACTGGCTACATCAGCTCAGTGGTACCCATAAGTCTGGATTTCGTAGGTGGGTAGATTTTACCTGCAGCCACAACAACA